>JBBBDQ010002097.1:580000-720000 GCA_037127315.1 Ascarosepion bandense
CTGTTTCGCTGTATCACAGCTCATCAATACGGTTAGACGCCGATTGCTTTTTAACCCAGAATTGAAACCCGACCGAATTGGCGTCAGTCGGCGATTCTACCTCTGAGCTATGGGCGTTCGGTAGGAGGCAGGCAGACTTTTTAGCGTGTATATTATCATTATACAAGCCCAATAGCTGAGAGTGTTCTAATTCATTGCTGAATGAACGATATGTATATGATAAAGTAGCTACTAAAAATTGTCTACCCATTTAAAAAAATCTAAGGTCCCACTATATAGTTTACCCAGACAACATTCAAATGGAACCTGGCCAGAGCATAGCTATCCTGCCCCTCTCCTAACCCAAATGTGTACCTCTATGGTTACAAACAGCTGATGGACTAGTTTAAACACACAATTTCCAATTCCCTACAACCACCACTTACATCTCACATTCCCAAATATAAATCATTTCCGGCATTTATTTTCAGTTCCACATATCACCCGAGGAGGATCAGTTCTGCTCGGAAATATGAAAAATTTTGTAAAGTGATACCATGCTTTTATAAACCACTGTAACAACTATTACAATACATATATATATATATATATATATATATATATATATATATATATTTGAAATGATTGAATATTATTTTTGACCGATACTCGTATTTAAGTAGATATTCTGTTTATAATCAAACAGTATTATATATTTATTTCTACCGGCCTGATTATTTACGATAAATTTTGTTACGAAAATGTGTATCATTCGGCAGGAATCGAAAATGTCGGTTGTTTATAACCAGTTTCGTTAATATATATATATATATATATATATATATATATATATATTTCTTTGAACTCTTCAATGGCAACATTTTTGCTTTTTGGCTTGTTGGAAATCCTCTCTGATTATAAGGCTTACTTTCAGACACGTAATATGACTTTCGTTTCGCTAGGTCAACTTTTACTGTATTAACGCTTTTTACTGGAAGAGTTTATCAAGCTTTAGATAAGAATGGTGAAGCTCGCACTGTTGTTTTGGACACATCTCGAAAGCATTCGACAGAGATTGATATATTTGTCTTCTTCACGAATGTTTTGATGTCTTTAAATGACTTTTTGAACTGATTCAGATTTTCTCATCAGATTACGAGGTGGGAGTTGTCTCGAACGGTCATTCCTCTAGATCATTTTTTATTATCTTTAGCCTTTTTTTAAAAAAAAAATTAAAGCTAAAAGTAATGGAAGCATTTGGCAGATTCTTTTTTGTTTTGTTTTTTGTTTAACTTTCCTGAATCGAAAAGTCTCGTGTCCCTGTGCTATATCGAATATTATCAGGTTAACATGATTATCTTATTTCATTCCTGAAACACCAGGTAAAAAACAAGTACAAATTCTTGTAAAAAAATGCTGACATCCGTTCTCTGTAAATATCTAATTATATCACAATTTAATCAATGATTATTGCCCCGTTAATGTGATTCTAAAAATATGAATCTCAAATTTAACTGTAAATCTAAAATAAGAACGAAATATTTTCGACACGATGAACAAAAAAAAAGAGAGATGGGGAGAAAGAAAGAAAAGAGTCTGTGTGTGTGTGGGTGTGTGTGTGTGTGTGTGTGAGAGAGAGAGAGAGAGAGAGAGAAAGAGAGATAAAAGAAAAACATGACCAGATAAGCTGGAAATGATTAATCATTTTTTAATAAATTAATCAAATCGAAACTGCTTCTATTTGGTTTTGAGTTACAAAATACACACACACACAGACATACACACATACATATAGACACACACACACACACACACACACACACACACACACACACACATATATATATATATATATATATATATATATATATATATATATATATATATATAATCTAATAATTAAAACCTAAAATAGACTGATTTGCTTCCGAAATTGTTTTTCTTTTTGTGACGTAACTTTCTCAAATCTTAACCGTCATTTTTTTTTTATTATATTTTTTATTCCCCTTTTTATTTTCATTTTCTTTTGTCTTTTTTTTTTTTATTCTCATTTTTTATTCTCATTTTTTTTTTTTTATTCTCATTTTGAAATATGTACAGTTGCTGAGGAGACGTGAAATCTCTCTTAGGGATTTCATGTTGAAATGTTCATTCAACATTTTTGATTATTGAAAATTTATTTTATTTTATATCAGCTCTGTAATTTTAATTACATTGAGCTCTCCTCCTGTATCATTTTTTAATGAATGTCTATTATGTTTACTCATGAGCTGTTCTAAACGTCGTATTTTGGCTTTAATTTCAGTTGAAAATAAAGACAAAAATTCTCCAACATTTGGATAAAATGGATAAAATTCATCCAGGAAAGCGACGTAGTTTTTGTTAACACAAGTACTTTCGATCCCCTCCGAGATCATCCCCAGGGATGAATTGCGAAGACATTCTGTAATTGGGAGTATTGTGATGGCTATTTCAGAAAACAGGCGTTGTTATAAATATCTTAATTTTTTAAAATTTATCCGTACTTGCTATGGAACTTTTGCAAACAACCGCTCACTATATAAGGAAGCTAACCAGAGATGGTAGAAAGATAATGTGGCATTAAATGTTCATCAAACTCAAATACATCTTAAAACGTTGCTGCTACACTTTGCTAAATTTTCTTCGGTGTTATTTGGTTGCTTTTGATATAAAGGTAATAGAGACGCTTTTAAAATTATTTTCTAGGGGTAGTATATTGGTTTTGTCATTACGTATTTACCTGTGTTTGCAAGGTGGATATATATACTTTTAAATGATGTTCGATAGAACTCGTATCCAATAAATGGACTGTAAGACGTCTTGATAATGTTATGGCCGTCAAACTAACATACGTACCACGGAGCCTTCCTTGAATTGCGACTTAGCATCAAGAAGATAATTAAAGAACTAGAAAATGTTATTATAAAAATAAACAGACATAGAATCTTTTCATTATTCAATGAAATATACTTGTATATATATATATATATAGAGAGAGAGAGAGAGAGAGACGTAAACTAATAAATATACATATGAGGACGGTGTACATATGTATAGTATTTTATTCAGGTGTTAATAAAAATGCTTAATGTATGAACAGGTAGTACTTACAGTATTTACATTATTCGGACTATTGTCCTCATCTTTCTTGCCATTTGTACGACGTTTAATAATAAATCATTCTATTTGTCTATATTTCTGTGATGAGGTAGTATTTACAGTATTTACATTATTTGGACTATTGTCCTCATCTTTGTTGCCATTTGTGCGACGTTTCAGCCGTTGTACACCCCTGCCTTCTTCAGGTGCTAGGAATTTCAAATTTAATTCTTTATTACAATCACTAGCTAGGCTACAAAACCTACTAAGCTGACTAAGCAAGGAGATGAATACAATATGAAAACCAGTAATACGGAGTGCCAGAGAAAATCATTAGCGTCAAAACTGCAATATGAGCTCTGGTAAAAAAAATGTTTACTGAACACTAGATTCATAAGTCCAAGAAATTCAGTTGTTCTTGTTCTTAAGGATACATGGCCCAGTGGATATAGACGTTGGTTAGTTCCATTGACTTGACCCAAAGAGTTGTGAGTTCAATACCGGGCTACAGCAGTGGGGAATAAATAAGAGATTCCGGGAAATAACTCATTACTACCAAAAGAGACTTCAAAGGAGGAGAATGATACACCCCATTTTTTGTAATAAAGGATTCGATTCGTAATTCCTAGCACCTGAAGAAGGCCGAAGCGTTCAACGGCCAAAACATTGTACAAATGGATGGCAACAAAGATTATGTAAATAGTTTAAATACTACCTCATTTCAGAAATATAGACAAATACGAGACTGAATGCCCAAGCCCTGAATAGTAACTTTTCATTTTGATGACAGTTACAATATTGAAGATTCTGAACTGAAAAAAAATACTTAGTTCAGACTTGTTTTGCTTTTAATTTTCCACTAAGTCAACTTAGCTTGGGACCTTTTATTGTTGTCCCCTTGCCTTCCCTTGTTAGATAACCAGAGATGTTAATTCGTTGGTGGACACGGAGCAACTTTTGTATTTAGAGAGTGCTTTTTATATTTGCTGTTGTATCTTAATAACTGTGTAGTTTTGTGTGTGGATGGTTGAATTATTAGTATTAATTATCTATGCCCGGCATTAATTCCATTTAATTAATTAATTAAGCACTGCTTAGATGTGGCACAAGACCAAAGGTATGGAGTACTCAGTAAGGATCGAACTCACTGCTCAGTTGTAATAGGTTCTAGCGAGACAAGCTTACTAACCATTACACCACGTCGGTGTGCCCTACACCACGTTGGGGTAGTACTACACATATTGCGAATATTCATTTAGGTTTCATTTTTAAAATTGTTATTTTATTCCTCATCCGAACATATAAAATGTACATGTGTGGACTTGTTAGGATTCATAGACTTGAGGTAGAACTGTAGACTTTAGTAAGAATGGTAATTAAGAATGTGGTATTTTAGAGCAATGAATGTTGCAAAGTGTGTTCTGTTCCTTCGATATATATATTTTTAGACAACATTACAATTGTTAATAGATTAGGAATTTTGTTTGAGATTTTACAGAACTCACGAGAACCAAGAATTTCGCTTTCAACTTCGGCTTGAGCTAACTGCATAGATTTTTTTTCCTGAAACTCTCTTGCAGTAATAGTAGGTAGCTCTGAATAAATGTTTCCTGCTCTACCGTTTTATATCAATGTTATAGTGCGTTATGGTGCAGTGACTATCGACTTGGAACTACAAATCGGTGTGCCGAGTTCGAATTCCAGTTGATTTCCGTACATTCGCTTACGCACAAATACCCTTGGGAAAGGTATTAATCCGTCTCTTCCCTCTAGTTATGGGTTAAATGGGACAGATTTGGTTTCCTAGCCTTGGCTGGCAAGTAGTCTACCACAGAAAGTAATGACAACATACTGCTGGATAATCATCTGCCCAGTCAGTCATGTCTTTTTCGAGAAATGATCGCTCAAAGCGTGTGTCACACATGTCACTTAATTGACTGATAGTAGTTAAGTGAGATATTACTGCAGAGCATCTGCATCTCGGACAAGCAGTATGGTTTCCGCTTCACCAGGTCTATTGCTGATATGCTAACGACCATCACCAAGTACATATACCAGGCACTCGACAGGAATGGCGAAGCCCGAACCGTTGCATTGGATATATCTAAGGCGTTCGACAGAGTTTGGCATGCTGGCCTTCTATGTAAACTACGGAGCTATAGTATAACTGGACATTTGTTTGAACTAATCCAGTCATTCCTCTCTAACCGCACAATGAAGGTGGTATTAAAAGAACTACCATAAAAAAGTTCGAAAGAAAAAATGAATTCAGTTAAATGCCATATGTGATACACGCTTAGGTGATCATATATCTTCATGACTGACTAGACAGAAGATTTTCCTGCAGTAGGTTGCCATTTCTCCCAGAACTACCATAAAAACGCAGGTGTCCCCCAAGGCTCCATCTTAGGTCCTACACTCTCCCTGATATACATTAATGATTTCCCTGATTCCATAAGAGCCCAAATAGGTTTGTACGCCGATGACACCACAGTTTACTCTCGCCTTCAACAAAAATCTGGTGTAGGCGTCAAAGCTAACCTCGCAGCCGAGATTGAAAAAGACCTCCAATCCATATTGGACTGGGGTAAGAAATGGCTAGTAAATTTTAATGCTTCTAAAACGAAGCTACTCTCAATTAACCATCATCGACAATCTCACCTACCTCCCATTAGCATGGACCAGGCTTGCCTCCCAGAGAGTAAAACACTACGTCTCCTTGGTCTCACACTTTCAGCGGACCTCAAATGGAATGACTATATCGAATCCATTGCTAAATCCGCTGCTATGAAAGTCGGTTCTCTGTGTAGGGCCCGGAAGTTTTTTCCGTCTAAATCTATCCTGCACATATATAAATCTATCATCCGCCCGTGCATTGAATACTGCTGCCATATCTGGTCGGGTGCCCCTGCTATTGTCCTCGGGCTTCTCGATAAGGTTCAGAGGAGGGTCTGTAATGTGATAGATACCGACTTGGCAGACCGCCTGCAGTCTCTCTCCCACCGGCGCGACGTGGCTTCCCTGTGTCTCTTCTATAAATACTTTCACGGCTTCTGCTCCGATGAACTTAGATCACTGGTGCCCCCTAAATACGAATTTGCACGAGATACTAGATTAGCAACTAGATCCCACCCTTTTACAGTGAAACCGATAAAATGCAACTGCAACTTCTACTCCAACAGTTTCTTTCCTCGCACTTCCCAATTGTGGAATTCTCTTCTAAACGATTGCTTCCCCGACGGATACAATCTCCAGGAGTTTAAATGTAAGGTCAATAGACACCTCCTAACACACTAACCTGCTCCCATTCTATCAAACACTCTTCCCATCTGCCCAACCCTCATCCTCCATATTCTTACTCATCTGTCACCTTACTCCTGACATTCCCTATGTCTAACCACTCCTTCTCTTTACCTTCTCCTATGTAGCCCCATGCGCAATAGTGGCAGTGGAATGCCTTACTTGGGATGAGATGATTAAAAAAAAAATCTGGTTGACTATTCCGTTTTTGTTGTATTGTTTTTTTCTTGGGGATAAAACTATCCTTGTCAGAAAGGATATATTCAGAAATGAAGATAGCAGTTCTGAAATACATGTTTTTTTAATAATTCTGAGATGAAAGCTTCTGTAATGTAATATTTTAAGCTATCCCTGTCAACTTTACTGTACGACGGGATTGGAATGGGTCATCGATTGAAGCTTTAATAATAAAATATAATAATCAAGGTGGTTGTAGTTTAGGGTGGGGTTAAGTGACCAGATATAAGAAGTTATGTGTCTGACATGTGCATAAATTGTCTTGAGCTCTCCTGCTTGTGTGACATGGTACAGGGTCCTGTTGCCAGACGTAGGGGCTTCAAGCATCCACCCTCTTGACCTAGGGCAACACTACCACTTCAAGTCACTTTACATAGGTTTTCATATTGAGTATAAGGCTTTCGCCAACAAATCCATAGATTCTTTTCTTATCAGTGTGAGTTTTATGAGTTGCCGTACCTTCTTAATCACCACCATTAGACTCATCCAACTCTTTCTGAATTCCCTGCACGCAAACACTCTGAAATGTTTGTATTTGTGCTTCCGGTGCAATTGCTAAGCTGTTGAGAATGCAGTTTTCCAAATTTTTTTTTTTTTTTTTTTTTTTTTTTTTTTTTTTTTTTTTTTTTTTTTTGTTTCCCGGTTTGGAAGTGAAATGCTTTGTCGTGCTTTTTTTTTTTTTTTTTGCAGAGGCTACCCAAATGAAGTTTCCGGTGAAGTGAAATGCTTTGTCGTGCTTTTTTTTTTTTTTTTGCAGAGGCTACCCAAATGAAGTTTCCGGTGAAGTGAAATGCTTTGCCGTGCTTTTTTTTTTTTTTTTTGCAGAGGCTACCCAAATGAAGTTTCCGGTGAAGTGAAATGCTTTGTCGTGCTTTTTTTTTTTTTTTTTGCAGAGGCTACCCAAATGAAGTTTCCGGTGAAGTGAAATGCTTTGTCGTGCTTTTTTTTTTTTTGCAGAGGCTACCCAAATGAAGTTTCCGGTGAAGTGAAATGCTTTGTCGTGCTTTTTTTTTTTTTTTTGCAGAGGCTACCCAAATGAAGTTTCCGGTGAAGTGAAATGCTTTGTCGTGCTTTTTTTTTTTTTTTTTGCAGAGGCTACCCAAATGAACCTAATATATTGTGTAGTTAACAACAGAAACAAACAAACAACATGTATACGCAAAATTAAAAAATATAAAATGACAATAGTTTACCCATAGCAAGACTGATCTGGATAAAAGGATTGAATAGCAGGACAGATTGGGTTCTACAGCCTTGGTTGGCAACCAGTCTACCACAGAAAGAAATGGCAACCTACTGCAGGAAAATCTTTTGCATAGTCAGTTGTGGATCAAAAGAGACATGATTGTCCAAGTGTTTATCATGTATGGCACTTAACTGACTGATCTGGATAAAAGGATTGAATAGCAGAACAGATTGGGTTCTACAGCCTTGGTTAGCAACCAGTCTACCACAGAAAGAAATAGCAACCTACTGCAGGAAAATCTTCTGTCTAGTCAGTCATGAAGAGATATGATCACCTAAGCGTGTATCACATATGGCATTTAACTGAATTCATTTTTTCTTTCGAACTGCCTGAACAAAATATAGATTCAAAAGATCTCTCTCCATGAAATGATCAGTTGTAATTCATACAGTATCAAATTAAGATGGAGGTGATAATAAACTTCATGAAATAAAACACTTTCAGTGTCTCACGTTTAGATTACTTTAACAAAGGATGTTTTCATTTTTAGCAGTTTTTGTAACGGGGCTTTTTTGCCAGTGGAATTTTAACAGTCCAGTAATTTCTGACTTTTATACAGATGATATAATGAAGTGTGTTAATACATCTAGATTTTCTGCTAACTAGGATAGGTAGATCACATACATATTTGCTGTTGTTGTTCTTGTTGTGGTAGTAGTGTTTTCACTGCTTTATATTCTACACAACTAATCCTTGAAAAGAACGAACAAACACTGTTCTGAAAACAAAGACACATCTTAATTATTTCTTCTCTTACACCAACATAAGAACACATACCAACTCTGTACAGAGTTTCCGTACAATCACAGAATTTAAGTGTTATGGTAATTTACCCATGGACACATGAACTATAAAGAAGCAGCACTTTCCACTTTGTGCCGAGCAGAGAAACATCCATTCCAGCAGATAGCTCTGACAGCCAGACCAATACAGTCACACTGGTGACCTTCTCATGTTGTATACATACTATGTACCTTGTTAATATATTTGTTTAACTATATTCCATTTTTGTGTCTTTATTTCTGGCTCCTAACCAGGCCACAACATTAAGCAATGTCAGTAATTAGATGGATAACAGCTTGAGAATACCAGGTGTTGAAAAATTGGATGTGCAGGTTGTGTAATCAGACAGAATTGTTAATCGAAAGATCGAGTTCCATATTGTGGTAGGTTTGTTATATCAAATTATGTTCAAAATACACCCTAGCAAAAATATAAAATTACCTCTTCTTTACCTATCTATGACTTGCATCACAAAAACATTATCTACAAACTATCTACATTCTCTACAAAAAGCATTATTACCTACAAATTATCTATATTATTTACAAAAAGTATTATTATCTACAAATTATCTATATTATTTACAAAAACCATTATTATCTACAAATTATCTACATTATCTACAAAAAGCATCATTATCTATAAATTACCTACATTATCTACAAAAAGCATTATTATCTAGAATTAAGAAATAATTTACATTATCTACCAAAAAGCATTATTATCTACAAATTATCTACACTATTTACAAAAAGCATTATTATCTACAAATTATCTATGTTATTTGCAAAAAACATTATGATCTACAAATTATCTACATTATGTACAAAAAGCATTATTATATACAAATTACCTACATTATTTGCAAAAACAGTATTATCTACAAATTATCTACATTATCAATAAAATCATTATTATCTACAAATTTTCTATATCATCTACAGAAAGCATTATTAACTACAAACAATCTACATTATCTACAAAAAGCTTTATTATCTACAAATTATCTGCATTATCTACAAAAGATTTTAATAATGAAAATATGCTCTCTGGCAATAAATAAATTGCAAACTATGAATAAGCAGTAGAAAATTAATGAATTAATCAAACAAAAGTTTTTTTTTCTGACACTTCATATAAATGAACTTATCCCAGAGAATTCTCAAAATTGGTTTGCTCCTCCTTTACACACAAAATAGCACATTACATTTTTTTCCACAAACATTTAATTCCTTTATTTTTTAATGTATCATTTCTTGATTTTTATTCCATTCCACACAAATTTCATTGCTTTTTCTTTCCTCACCTCACAAATTTATTTCCTTTATTTTTTAAAGTATTATTTATTGATTTTTTTCCATTCAACACAAACTTAATTACCTTTTATTTCCTCACCTCACAAATTTAATTCCATTGTTTCTTAATGAATTACCTATTGATTTTTTAATGCATTATTTATTGATTTTTTCCTTTCCACGCAAATTTCATTACTTTCTCTTTCCTCACCTCATAAAGTTAATTCCTTTATTTTTTAATGGATTTTTATTGATTTTTTCCATTCCACACAAATCTCATTACCCTTTTTTTCTTCACCTCACAAATTTATTTTCTATATTTTTTAAAGTATTATTGATTTTTTTCCATTCCACACAAATTTCATTACCTTTTATTTCCTCAGTTCACAAATTTAATTCTTTTATTTTTTAATGTATTTTATTGCTTTTTTTCCATTCCAGACAAATTTCATAACTTTTTCTTTCCTTATCTCACAAATTTAATTCCTTTATTTTTTAATGTATTATTTATCGATTTTTTTTCTTTCCACACAAATTTCATTACATTTTTTTCCTCACCTCACATATTTAATTCCATTATTTTTGAATGTATTACCTATTGATTTTTCCATTCTCACAAATTTCATTGCTTTTTCTTTCCTCACCTGACAAAATTAATTCCTTTATTTTTTAATGCATTATTTATTGATTTTTTTCCTTTCCACACAAAGTTCATTACTTTTACTTTCCTCAGGAATGAAATTTCTGTGGAATGGAAAAATCAATAGGTAATACATTAAAAAATAATGGAATTAAATATGTGTTTTCAGGAAAGAAACGTAATGAAATTTGTGTAGATAAAGGAATTAAATTTGTGAGGGAAGGAAAGAAAAAGTTATGAAATTTGTGTGGAATGGAAAAAAATCAATAAAAATATATTAAAAATAAAGGAAATAAATTTGTGAGGTGAGGAAATAATAGAAATGAAATTTTTGTGGAATGGAAAAAATCAATAGATAATACATTAAAAAAATAAAGGAATTAAATTTGTGAGGTAAGGAAAAACGTAATGAAATTTATGTATTATTTATTTATTTGTTACATTACTTTTACTTTCTTCACCTCACAAACTTAATTCCTTTATTTCTTAATGCATTATTTATTGATTTTATTTTATTCTACACAAATTTCATTGCTCTATTTTTCCTCACCTCACAACATTAAATCCTTTATTTTTTAATATATTATTTATTAATATTTTTTCATTCCATCCAAATTTCATTACTTTTTCTTTCCTTATCTCACAAATATAATTGCTTTATTTTTTAATGTATTATTTATTGACTTTTTCCTTTCCACACAAATTCCATTACGTTTTTTCATGGCATCACATATTTAATTATGTTAATCCGTCTGCCACAATTTAACTTCCACTGCGATAAATGCCTAAAATCTTCGGCCATACGAAAATGCTTGAGGTATAATAAAACCCTTAGGAAAATCCGTCTGCCACAATTTTTATTTGTACTGCGATAAATGCCTAAAATGTTCGGCCATACGAAAATGCATGAGGGATAATAAAACTCTTAGGAAAATCCGTCTGCCACAATTTTTACTTCTACTGCGATAAGTGCCTAAAATGTTTGGGCATACGAAAATGCTTGAGTGATAATAAAACCCTTAGGAAAATCCGTCTGCCACAATTTGACTTCCACTGCGATAAATGCCTAAAATGTTAGGGCATACGAAAATACTTGAGTGATAATAAAACCCTTAGGAAAATCCGTCTGCCACAATTTTTACTTGTACTGCGATAAATGCCTAAAATGTTCGGCCATGCGAAAATGCATGAGGGATAATAAAACCCTTAGGAAAATCCGTCTGCCACAATTTTTATTTCTACTGCGATAAATGCCTTAAATGTTCGCGGATACGAAAATGCTTGAGGGATAATAGAACCCTTAGGAAAATCCGTCTGCCACAATTTTTACTTGTACTGCGATAAATGCCTAAAATGTTCGGGCATACGAAAATGCTTGAGGGATAATAAAACACTTAGGAAAATCCGTCTGCCACAACTTTTAATTGTACTGCGATAAATGCCGAAAATGTTCGGGCATACGCAAATGCTTGAGGGATAATAACACCCTTAGGAAAATCCGTCTGCCACAATTTTTACTTGTACTGCGATAAATGCCTAAAATGTTCGGCCATACGAAAATGCATGAGGGATAATAAAACCCTTAGGAAAATCCGTCTGCCACAATTTTTAATTCTACTGTGATAAATGCCTTAAATGTTCGCGGATACGAAAATGCTTGAGGGATAATAAAACCCTTAGGAAAATCCGTCTGCCACAATTTTTATTGTACTGCGATAAATGCCTAAAATGTTCGGCCATACGAAAATGCTTGAGGGATAATAAAACACTTAGGAAAATCCGTCTGCCACAATTTAATTTCCACTGCGATAAATGCCTAAAATGTTCGGGCATACGAAAATGCTTGAGGGATAATAAAACACTTAGGAAAATCCGTCTGCCACAATTTAACTTCCACTGCGATAAATGCCTAAAATGTTTGGGCATACGAAACTGCTTGAGGGATAATAAAACCCTTAGGAAAATCCGTCTGCCACAATTTAACTTCCACTGCGATAAATGCCTAAAATGTTTGGGCATACGAAAATGCATGAGTGATAACAAAACACTTAGGAAAATCCGTCTACCACAATATTTACTTCACCCGCGATAAATGCCTAAAAAGTTCGGACATAAGAAAATGCTTGAGGGATAATAAAACCCTTAGGAAAATCCGTCTGCCACAATTTTAATTGTACTGCGATAAATGCCTAAAATGTTCGGGCATACGAAAATGCTTGAGGGATAATAAAACCCTTAGGAAAATCCGTCTGCCACAATTTAACTTCCACTGCGATAAATGCCTAAAATGTTCGGGCATACGCAAATGCTTGAGGGATAATAAAACCCTTAAGGAAAATCCGTCTGCCACAATTTAACTTCCACTGCGATAAATGCCTAAAATGTTCGTGCATACGAAAATGCTTGAGGGATAAAAACTCCCTAGGAAAATCCGTCTGCCACAATTTAACTTCCACTGCGATAAATGCCTAAAATGTTTGGAGATACGAAAATGATTGAGTGATAATAAAACCCTTAGGAAAATCCGTCTGCCACAATTTGACTTCCACTGCGATAAATGCCTAAAATGTTAGGGCATACGAAAATACTTGAGTGATAATAAAACCCTTAGGAAAATCCGTCTGCCACAATTTTTACTTGTACTGCGATAAATGCCTAAAATGTTCGGCCATGCGAAAATGCATGAGGGATAATAAAACCCTTAGGAAAATCCGTCTGCCACAATTTTTATTTCTACTGCGATAAATGCCTTAAATGTTCGCGGATACGAAAATGCTTGAGGGATAATAGAACCCTTAGGAAAATCCGTCTGCCACAATTTTTACTTGTACTGCGATAAATGCCTAAAATGTTCGGGCATACGAAAATGCTTGAGGGATAATAAAACACTTAGGAAAATCCGTCTGCCACAACTTTTAATTGTACTGCGATAAATGCCGAAAATGTTCGGGCATACGCAAATGCTTGAGGGATAATAACACCCTTAGGAAAATCCGTCTGCCACAATTTTTACTTGTACTGCGATAAATGCCTAAAATGTTCGGCCATACGAAAATGCATGAGGGATAATAAAACCCTTAGGAAAATCCGTCTGCCACAATTTTTAATTCTACTGTGATAAATGCCTTAAATGTTCGCGGATACGAAAATGCTTGAGGGATAATAAAACCCTTAGGAAAATCCGTCTGCCACAATTTTTATTGTACTGCGATAAATGCCTAAAATGTTCGGCCATACGAAAATGCTTGAGGGATAATAAAACACTTAGGAAAATCCGTCTGCCACAATTTAATTTCCACTGCGATAAATGCCTAAAATGTTCGGGCATACGAAAATGCTTGAGGGATAATAAAACACTTAGGAAAATCCGTCTGCCACAATTTAACTTCCACTGCGATAAATGCCTAAAATGTTTGGGCATACGAAACTGCTTGAGGGATAATAAAACCCTTAGGAAAATCCGTCTGCCACAATTTAACTTCCACTGCGATAAATGCCTAAAATGTTTGGGCATACGAAAATGCATGAGTGATAACAAAACACTTAGGAAAATCCGTCTACCACAATATTTACTTCACCCGCGATAAATGCCTAAAAAGTTCGGACATAAGAAAATGCTTGAGGGATAATAAAACCCTTAGGAAAATCCGTCTGCCACAATTTTAATTGTACTGCGATAAATGCCTAAAATGTTCGGGCATACGAAAATGCTTGAGGGATAATAAAACCCTTAGGAAAATCCGTCTGCCACAATTTAACTTCCACTGCGATAAATGCCTAAAATGTTCGGGCATACGCAAATGCTTGAGGGATAATAAAACCCTTAAGGAAAATCCGTCTGCCACAATTTAACTTCCACTGCGATAAATGCCTAAAATGTTCGTGCATACGAAAATGCTTGAGGGATAAAAACTCCCTAGGAAAATCCGTCTGCCACAATTTAACTTCCACTGCGATAAATGCCTAAAATGTTTGGAGATACGAAAATGATTGAGTGATAATAAAACCCTTAGGAAAATCCGTCTGCCACAATTTAACTTCCACTGCGATAAATGCCTCAAATGTTAGGGCATACGAAAATGCTTGAGGGATAAAAACACCCTGAGGAAAATCCGTCTGCCACAATTTTTACTTGTACTGCGATAAATGCCTAAAATGTTCGTCCATACGAAAATGCATGAGGGAAAATAAAACCCTTAGGAAAATCCGTCTGCCACAATTTTTACTTGTACTACGATAAATGCCTAAAATGTTCGGCCATACGAAAATGCTTGGGGGATAATAAAACCCTTAGGAAAATCCGTCTGCCACAATTTAACATCCACTGCGATAAATGTCTAAAATGTTTGGGCATACGAAAATGCTTGAGTGTTAATCAAACCCTTAGGAAAATCCGTCTGACACAATTTAATTCCACTGCCATAAATGCCTAAAATGCTCGGGCATACGAAAGTGCTTGAGGGATAATAACACCCTTAGGAAAATCCGTCTGCCACAACTTTTGATTGTACTGCGATAAATGCCTAAAATGTTCCGGCATACGAAAATGCTTGAGGGATAATAAAACCCTTAGGAAAATCCGTCTGCCACAATTTAACTTCCACTGCGATAAATGCCTAAAATGTTTGGGCATACGAATATGCTTGAGGGATAATAACACCCTTAGGAAAATCCGTCTGCCACAATTTTTACTTGTACTGCGATAAATGCCTAAAATGTTCGGCCATACGAAAATGCTTGAGGGATAACAAAACCCTTAGGAAAATACGTCTGCCACATTTTTCCTTGTACTGCGATAAATGCCTAAAATGTTCGGCCATGCGAAAATGCTTGAGTGATAACAAAACCCTTAGGAAAATCCGTCTGCCACAATTTAATTTCCACTGCGATAAATGCCTAAAATGTTCGGGCATACGAAAATGCTTGAGGGATAATAAAACACTTAGGAAAATCCGTCTGCCACAATTTAACTTCCACTGCGATAAATGCCTAAAATGTTTGGGCATACGAAACTGCTTGAGGGATAATAAAACCCTTAGGAAAATCCGTCTGCCACAATTTAACTTCCACTGCGATAAATGCCTAAAATGTTTGGGCATACGAAAATGCATGAGTGATAACAAAACACTTAGGAAAATCCGTCTACCACAATATTTACTTCACCCGCGATAAATGCCTAAAAAGTTCGGACATAAGAAAATGCTTGAGGGATAATAAAACCCTTAGGAAAATCCGTCTGCCACAATTTTAATTGTACTGCGATAAATGCCTAAAATGTTTGGGCATACGAAAATGCTTGAGGGATAATAAAACCCTTAGGAAAATCCGTCTGCCACAATTTAACTTCCACTGCGATAAATGCCTAAAATGTTCGGGCATACGCAAATGCTTGAGGGATAATAAAACCCTTAAGGAAAATCCGTCTGCCACAATTTAACTTCCACTGCGATAAATGCCTAAAATGTTCGTGCATACGAAAATGCTTGAGGGATAAAAACTCCCTAGGAAAATCCGTCTGCCACAATTTAACTTCCACTGCGATAAATGCCTAAAATGTTTGGGCATACGAAAATGATTGAGTGATAATAAAACCTTAGGAAAATCCGTCTGCCACAATTTAACTTCCACTGCGATAAATGCCTCAAATGTTAGGGCATACGAAAATGCTTGAGGGATAAAAACACCCTGAGGAAAATCCGTCTGCCACAATTTTTACTTGTACTGCGATAAATGCCTAAAATGTTCGTCCATACGAAAATGCATGAGGGAAAATAAAACCCTTAGGAAAATCCGTCTGCCACAATTTTTACTTGTACTACGATAAATGCCTAAAATGTTCGGCCATACGAAAATGCTTGGGGGATAATAAAACCCTTAGGAAAATCCGTCTGCCACAATTTAACATCCACTGCGATAAATGTCTAAAATGTTTGGGCATACGAAAATGCTTGAGTGTTAATCAAACCCTTAGGAAAATCCGTCTGACACAATTTAATTCCACTGCCATAAATGCCTAAAATGCTTGGGCATACGAAAGTGCTTGAGGGATAATAACACCCTTAGGAAAATCCGTCTGCCACAACTTTTGATTGTACTGCGATAAATGCCTAAAATGTTCCGGCATACGAAAATGCTTGAGGGATAATAAAACCCTTAGGAAAATCCGTCTGCCACAATTTAACTTCCACTGCGATAAATGCCTAAAATGTTTGGGCATACGAATATGCTTGAGGGATAATAACACCCTTAGGAAAATCCGTCTGCCACAATTTTTACTTGTACTGCGATAAATGCCTAAAATGTTCGGCCATACGAAAATGCTTGAGGGATAACAAAACCCTTAGGAAAATACGTCTGCCACATTTTTCCTTGTACTGCGATAAATGCCTAAAATGTTCGGCCATGCGAAAATGCTTGAGTGATAACAAAATCCTTAGGAAAATCCGTCTGCCACAATTTTAATTGTACTGCGATAAATGCCTAAAATGTTCGGGCATACGCAAATGCTTGAGGGATAATAAAACCCTTAGGAAAATCCGTCTGCCACAATTTTTACTTGTACTGCGATAAATGCCTAAAATGTTCGGGCATACGCAAATGCTTGAGGGATAATAACACCCTTAGGAAAATCCGTCAGCCACAATTTAACTTCCACTGCGATAAATTCCTAAAATGTTTGGGCATACGAAAATGCTTGAGTGATAATAAAACCCTTAGGAAAATCCGTCTGCCACAATTTAACTTCCACTGCGATAAATTCCTAAAATGTTTGGGCATACGAAAATGCTTGAGGGATAATAACACCCTTAGGAAAATCCGTCTGCCACAATTTAACTTCCACTGCCATAAATTCCTAAAATGTTTGGGCATACGAAAATGCTTGAGGGATAATAACACCCTTAGGAAAATCCGTCTGCCACAATTTAACTTCCACTGCGATAAATTCCTAAAATGTTTGGGCATACGAAAAAGCTTGAGGGATAATAACACCCTTAGGAAAATCCGTCTGCCACAATTTAACTTCCACTGCGATAAATTCCTAAAATGTTTGGGCATACGAAAATGCTTGAGGGATAATAACACCCTTAGGAAAATCCGCCTGCCACAATTTAACTTCCACTGCGATAAATTCCTAAAATGTTTGGGCATACGAAAATGCTTGAGGGATAATAACACCCTTAGGAAAATCCGTCTGCCACAATTTACCTTCCACTGCGATAAATGCCTAAAATGTTTGGGCATACGAAAATGCTTGTGTGATAATAAAACCCTTAGGAAAATCCGTCTGCCACAATTTAACTTCCACTGCGATAAATGCCTAAAATGTTAGGGCATACGAAAATGCTTGAGGGATAATAACACCCTTAGGAAAATCCGTCTACCACAATTTTTACTTGAACTGCGATAAATGCCTAAAATGTTCGGCCATACGAAAATGCATGAGGGATAATAAAACCCTTAAGGAAAATCCGTCTGCCACAATTTTTATTTCTAATGCGATAAATGCCTTAAATGTTCGCGGATACGAAAATGCTTGAGGGATAATAAAACCCTTAGGAAAATCCGTCTGCCACAATTTTTACTTGTACTGCGATAAATGCCTAAAAAGTTCGCGCATACGAAAATGCTTGAGGGATAATAAAACCCTTAGGAAAATCCGTCTGCCACAATTTAACTTCCACTGCGATAAATGCCTAAAATGTTCGTGCATACGAAAATGCTTGAGGGATAAAAACTCCCTAGGAAAATCCGTCTGCCACAATTTAACTTCCACTGCGATAAATGCCTAAAATGTTTGGGCATACGAAAATGATTGAGTGATAATAAAACCCTTAGGAAAATCCGTCTGCCACAATTTAACTTCCACTGCGATAAATGCCTCAAATGTTAGGGCATACGAAAATGCTTGAGGGATAAAAACACCCTGAGGAAAATCCGTCTGCCACAATTTTTACTTGTACTGCGATAAATGCCTAAAATGTTCGTCCATACGAAAATGCATGAGGGAAAATAAAACCCTTAGGAAAATCCGTCTGCCACAATTTTTACTTGTACTACGATAAATGCCTAAAATGTTCGGCCATACGAAAATGCTTGGGGGATAATAAAACCCTTAGGAAAATCCGTCTGCCACAATTTAACATCCACTGCGATAAATGTCTAAAATGTTTGGGCATACGAAAATGCTTGAGTGTTAATCAAACCCTTAGGAAAATCCGTCTGACACAATTTAATTCCACTGCCATAAATGCCTAAAATGCTTGGGCATACGAAAGTGCTTGAGGGATAATAACACCCTTAGGAAAATCCGTCTGCCACAACTTTTGATTGTACTGCGATAAATGCCTAAAATGTTCCGGCATACGAAAATGCTTGAGGGATAATAAAACCCTTAGGAAAATCCGTCTGCCACAATTTAACTTCCACTGCGATAAATGCCTAAAATGTTTGGGCATACGAATATGCTTGAGGGATAATAACACCCTTAGGAAAATCCGTCTGCCACAATTTTTACTTGTACTGCGATAAATGCCTAAAATGTTCGGCCATACGAAAATGCTTGAGGGATAACAAAACCCTTAGGAAAATACGTCTGCCACATTTTTCCTTGTACTGCGATAAATGCCTAAAATGTTCGGCCATGCGAAAATGCTTGAGTGATAACAAAACCCTTAGGAAAATCCGTCTGCCACAATTTAATTTCCACTGCGATAAATGCCTAAAATATTCGGGCATACGAAAATGCTTGAGGGATAATAAAACACTTAGGAAAATCCGTCTGCCACAATTTAACTTCCACTGCGATAAATGCCTAAAATGTTTGGGCATACGAAACTGCTTGAGGGATAATAAAACCCTTAGGAAAATCCGTCTGCCACAATTTAACTTCCACTGCGATAAATGCCTAAAATGTTTGGGCATACGAAAATGCATGAGTGATAACAAAACACTTAGGAAAATCCGTCTACCACAATATTTACTTCACCCGCGATAAATGCCTAAAAAGTTCGGACATAAGAAAATGCTTGAGGGATAATAAAACCCTTAGGAAAATCCGTCTGCCACAATTTTAATTGTACTGCGATAAATGCCTAAAATGTTCGGGCATACGAAAATGCTTGAGGGATAATAAAACCCTTAGGAAAATCCGTCTGCCACAATTTAACTTCCACTGCGATAAATGCCTAAAATGTTCGTGCATACGAAAATGCTTGAGGGATAAAAACTCCCTAGGAAAATCCGTCTACCACAATTTAACTTCCACTGCGATAAATGCCCAAAATGTTTGGGCATACGAAAATGCTTGAGGGATAATAAAACCCTTAGGAAAATCCGTCTGCCACAATTTAACTTCCACTGCGATAAATGCCTAAAATATTAGGGCATACGAAAATGCTTGAGGGATAATAAAACCCTTAGGAAAATCCGTCTGCCACAATTTTTACTTGTACTGCGATAAATGCCTAAAATGTTCGGCCATACGAAAATGCTTGAGGGATAATAAAACCCTTAGGAAAATCCGTCTGCCAAAATTTTTACTTGTACTGCGATAAATGCCTAAAATGTTCGGGCATACGCAAATGCTTGAGTGATAATAAAACCCTTAGGAAAATCCGTCTGCCACAATTTACCTTCCACTGCGATAAATGCCTAAAATGTTAGGGCATACGAAAATGCTTGAGGGATAATAACACCCTTAGGAAAATCCGTCTGCCACAATTTTTACTTGTGCTGCGATAAATGCCTAAAATGTTTGGGCATACGAAAATGCTTGAGGGATAATAAAACCCTTAGGAAAATCCGTCTGCCAAAATTTTTACTTGTACTGCGATAAATGCCTAAAATGTTTGGGCATACGAAAATGCTTGAGGGATAATAAAACCCTTAGGAAAATCCGTCTGCCACAATTTTTACTTCTACTGCGGTAAATTCATAAAATATTTGGGCATACGAAAATGCTTGAGGGATAATAAAACACTTAGAAAAATCCCTCTGCCGCAATTTAACTTCCACTGCGATAAATGCCTAAAATGTTTGGGCATACGAAAATGCTTGAGGGATAATAAAACCCTTAGGAAAATCCGTCTGCCACAATTTAACTTCCACTACGATAAATGCCTAAAATGTTTGGCATACGAAAATACTTGAGGGATAATAAAACCCTTAGGAAAATCCGTCTGCCACAATTTTCCTTGTACTGCGATAAATGCCTAAAATGTTCGGCCATACGAAAATGCTTGAGTGATAACAAAACCCTTAGATAAATCCGTCTGCCACAATCTTTACTTGAACCGCGATAAATGCCTAAAACCTTCGGCCATACGAAAATGCTTGAGGGATAATAAAACCCTTAGGAAAATCCGTCTGCCACAACTTTTAATTGTACTGCGATAAATGCCTAAACTGTTCGGGCATACTAAAATGCTTCAGGGATAATAAAACGCTTAGGAATATCCGTCTCCAGCAACTTTTAATTGTACTACGATAAATGCCCAAAATGTTCGGCCATACGAAAATGCTTGTGGGATAATAAAACACTTAGGAAAATCCGTCTGCCACAATTTAACTTCCACTGCGATAAATGCCTAAAATGTTTGGGCATACGAAAATGCTTGAGGGATAATAAAACCCTTAGGAAAAACCGTCTGCCACAATTTAACTTCCACTGCGATAAATGCCTAAAATGTTCGGGCATACGAATATGCTTGAGGTATAATAAAACCCTTCGGAAAATCCGTCTGCCACAATCTGTACTTGTACTGCGATAAATGCCTAAAATGTTCGTGCATACGAAAATGCTTGAGGTATAAGAAAACCCTTAGAAAAATCCTTCGGCCGCAACTTTTATTGTACTGCGAAAAATGCCTAAATGTTCGGGGATACGAAAATGCTTGAGGGATAATAAAACCCTTAGGAAAATCCGTCTACCACAACTTTTAATTGTACTGCGATAAATGCCTAAAATATTCGGGCATACGACAATGCTTGAGGGAAAATGAAACACCTAGGAAGATCCGTCTCCCACAACTTTTAATTGTACTGCGATAAATGCCTAAAATATTTCGGACATACGAAAATGCTTGAGGGATAATAAAACCCTTAGGAAAATCCGTCTGCCACAATTTTTACTTGTACTGGGATAAATACCTAAAATGTTCGGGCATACGAAAATGCTTGAATTATAACAAAATCCTCAGTAAAATCCGTCTGCCACAACTTTTACTTGTACTGCGATAAATGCCTAAAATATTCGGGCATAGGAGAATGCTTGAGGTATAATAAAACCCATAGGACAATCCGTCTGCCACAACTTTTAATTGTACTGCGATAAATGCCTAAACTGCTCGGGCATACGAAAATGCTTGAGTGAAAACAAAACCCTGAGGAAAATCCGTCTGCCACAACCTTTACTTGTCCTGCGATAAATGCCTAAAATGTTCGGGCATACGAAAATGCTTGAGGGATAATATAACCCTTCCGAAAATCCGTCTCCTTCAACTTTTATTTGTACTGCGATAAATGCCTAAAATATTTGGGCATACGAAAATGCTTGAAGGATAATAAAACCCTTAGGAAAATCCGTCTGCCACAACGTTAACTTGCACTGCGATAAATGCCTAAAATGTTCGGGCATACGAAAATGCTTGAGGGATAATAAAACCCTTAGGAAAATCCGTCTGCCACAAGTTTTAATTGTACTGCGATAAATGCCTAAAATGTTCGGGGATACGAAAATGCTTGATGCATATTAAAACCCTTAGGAAAATCCGTCTACCACAATTTTTACTTGTACTGCGATAAATGCCTAAAATGTTCGTGCATACGAAAATGCTTGAGGGATAATAAAACCCTTAGGAAAATCCGTCTGCTACAACTTTTAATTGTACTGCGATAAATGCCTAAAATATTCGGGCATACAAAAATGCTTGTGGGATAATAAAACCCTTAGGACAATCCGTCTGCCACAACTTTTAATTGTACTGCGATAAATGCCTAAAATATTTCGGGCATACGATAATGCTTGAGGGATAATAAAACCCTTAGGAAAATCCGTCTGCCACAATTTACCTTCCACTGCGATAAATGCCTAAAATGTTCGGGCATACGAAAATGCTTGAGTGATAAAAAAACCCTTAGGAAAATCCGTCTGCCAAAATTTGTACTTATACTGCGATAAATGCCTAAAATGTTTGGGCATACGAAAATGCTTGAGGGATAATAACACCCTTAGGAAAATCCGTCTGCCACAATTTTTACTTGTACTGCGATAAATGCCTAAAATGTTTGGGCATACGAAAATGCTTGAGGGATAATAAAACCCTTAGGAAAATCCGTCTACCACAATTTTTACTGGTACTGCGATAAATGCCTAAAATCTTCGGGCATACGAAAATGCTTGAGGGATAATAAAACACTTAGCAAAATCCGTCTGCCACAATTTAACTTCCACTGCGATAAATGCCTAAATGTATGGGCATACGAAAATGCTTGAGTGATAAGAAAACCCTTAGGAAAATCCGTCTGCCACAATTTTTTTCTTGTACTGCGATAAATGCCTAAAATGTTCGGCCATACGAAAATGCTTGAGTGATAACAAAACCCTTAGGAAAATCCGTCTGCCACAATCTATATTTGACCCGCGATAAATGCCTAAAATGTTCGGGCATACGAAAATGCTTGAGGGATAATAAAACCCTTAGGAAAATCCGTCTGCCACAATTTACCTTCCACTGCGATAAATGCCTAAAATGTTCGGGCATACGAAAATGCTTGAGTGATAAAAAACCCTTAGGAAAATCCGTCTGCCAAAATTTGTACTTGTACTGCGATAAATGCCTAAAATGTTTGGGCATACGACAATGCTTGAGGGATAATAAAACCCTTAGGAAAATCCGTTGCCACAATTTTTACTTGTACTGCGATAAATGCCTAAAATGTTCGGCCATACGAAAATGCTTGAGGGATAATAAAACACTTAGGAAAATCCCTCTGCCGCAATTTAACTTCCATTGCGATGAATGCCTAAAATGTTTGGGCATACGAAAATGCTTGAGGGATAATAAAACCCTTAAGAAAATCCGTCTGCCACAATTTAACTTCCACTGCGATAAATGCCCAAAATGTTTGGGCATACGAAAATGCTTGAGGGATAATAACACCCTTAGGAAAATCCGTCTGCCACAATTTAACTTCCACTGCGATAAATGCCTAAAATGTTAGGGCATACGAAAATGCTTGAGGGATAATAAAACCCTTAGGAAAATCCGTCTGCCACAATTTTTACTTGTACTGCGATAAATGCCTAAAATGTTCGGCCATACGAAAATGCTTGAGGGATAATAAAACCCTCAGGAAAAACCGCCTGCCACAAATTAACTTCCACTGTGATCAATGCCTATAATGTTTTTGTTCATTCGAAAATGCTTGAGGGATAATAAAACCCTTAGGAAAATACGTCTGCCACAATTTTCCTTGTACTGCGATAAATGCCTAAAATGTTCGGCCATACGAAAATGCTTGCGGGATAACGAAACCCTGAGGAAAATCCGTCTGCCTCAATATTTATTGACCCGCGATAAATTCCTAAAATGTTCGGGAGGGCATACGAAAATGCTTGAGGGATAATAACACCCATAGGAAAATCCGTCTGCCACAATTTTTACTTGTACTGCGATAAATGCCTAAAATGTTCGGGCATACGAAAATGCTTGAGGGATAATAAAACACTTAGGAAAATCCGTCTGCCACAATTTAACTTCCACTGCGATAAATGCCTAAAATGTTCGGCCATACGAAAATGCTTGAGTGATAACAAAACCCTTAGGAAAATCCGTCTGCCACAATCTATATTTGACCCGCGATAAATGCCTAAAATCTTCGGGCATACGAAAATGCTTGAGGGATAATAAAACCCTTAGGAAAATCCGTCTGCCACAATTTACCTTCCACTGCGATAAATGCCTAAAATGTTCGGGCATACGAAAATGCTTGAGTGATAAAAAAACCCTTAGGAAAATCCGTCTGCCAAAATTTGTACTTGTACTGCGATAAATGCCTAAAATGTTTGGGCATACGAAAATGCTTGAGGGATAATAACACCCTTAGGAAAATCCGTCTGCCACAATTTTTACTTGTACTGCGATAAATGCCTAAAATGTTCTGCCATACGAAAATGCATGAGGGATAATTAAACCCTTAGGAAAATCCGTCTGCCACAATTTAACTTCCACTGCTATAAATGCCTAAAATGTTTGGGCATACGAAAATGCTTGAGGGATAATAAAACCCTTAGGAAAATCCGTCTACCACAATTTTTACTGGTACTGCGATAAATGCCTAAAATCTTCGGGCATACGAAAATGCTTGAGGGATAATAAAACACTTAGCAAAATCCGTCTGCCACAATTTAACTTCCACTGCGATAAATGCCTAAATGTATGGGCATACGAAAATGCTTGAGTGATAAGAAAACCCTTAGGAAAATCCGTCTGCCACAATTTTTTTCTTGTACTGCGATAAATGCCTAAAATGTTCGGCCATACGAAAATGCTTGAGGGATAATAAAAATCTTAGGAAAATCCGTCTGCCACAATTTAACTTCCACTGCGGTAAATGCCTTAAATGTGTGGGCATACGAAAATTCTTGAGGAATAATAACACCCTTAGGAAAAACCGTCTGCCACAATTTTTACTTGTACTGCGATAAATGCCTAAAATGTTCGGCCATACGAAAATGCTTGAGGGATAATAAAACACTTAGGAAAATCCCTCTGCCGCAATTTAACTTCCATTGCGATGAATGCCTAAAATGTTTGGGCATACAAAAATGCTTGAGGGATAATAAAACCCTTAGGAAAATCCGTCTGCCACAATTTAACTTCCACTGCGATAAATGCCCAAAATGTTTGGGCATACGAAAATGCTTGAGGGATAATAACACCCTTAGGAAAATCCGTCTGCCACAATTTAACTTCCACTGCGATAAATGCCTAAAATGTTAGGGCATACGAAAATGCTTGAGGGATAATAACACCCTTAGGAAAATCCGTCTGCCACAATTTTTACTTGTACTGCGATAAATGCCTAAAATGTTCGGCCATACGAAAATGCTTGAGGGATAATAAAACCCTTAGGAAAATCCGTCTGCCACAATTTTTACTTGTACTGCGATAAATGCCTAAAATGTTCGGGCATACGCAAATGCTTGAGTGATAATAAAACCCTTAGGAAAATCCGTCTGCCACAATTTACCTTCCACTGCGATAAATGCCTAAAATGTTAGGGCATACGAAAATGCTTGAGGGATAATAACACCCTTAGGAAAATCCGTCTGCCACAATTTTTACTTGTGCTGCGATAAATGCCTAAAATGTTTGGGCATACGAAAATGCTTGAGGGATAATAAAACCCTTAGGAAAATCCGTCTGCCAAAATTTTTACTTGTACTGCGATAAATGCCTAAAATGTTTGGGCATACGAAAATGCTTGAGGGATAATAAAACCCTTAGGAAAATCCGTCTGCCACAATTTTTACTTCTACTGCGGTAAATTCATAAAATATTTGGGCATACGAAAATGCTTGAGGATAATAAAACACTTAGAAAAATCCCTCTGCCGCAATTTAACTTCCACTGCGATAAATGCCTAAAATGTTCCGGAGCATACGAAAATGTGAGGGATAATAAAACCCTTAGGAAAAACCGTCTGCCACAATTTAACTTCCACTGCGATAAATGCCTAAAATGTTCGGGCATACGAATATGCTTGAGGTATAATAAAACCCTTCGGAAAATCCGTCTGCCACAATCTGTACTTGTACTGCGATAAATGCCTAAAATGTTCGTGCATACGAAAATGCTTGAGGTATAAAAAACCCTTAGAAAAATCCTTCGGCCGCAACTTTTATTGTACTGCGAAAAATGCCTAAATGTTCGGGGATACGAAAATGCTTGAGGGATAATAAAACCCTTAGGAAAATCCGTCTACCACAACTTTTAATTGTACTGCGATAAATGCCTAAAATATTCGGGCATACGACAATGCTTGAGGGAAAATGAAACACCTAGGAAAATCCGTCTCCCACAACTTTTAATTGTACTGCGATAAATGCCTAAAATATTTCGGACATACGAAAATGCTTGAGGGATAATAAAACCCTTAGGAAAATCCGTCTGCCACAATTTTTACTTGTACTGGGATAAATACCTAAAATGTTCGGGCATACGAAAATGCTTGAATTATAACAAAATCCTCAGTAAAATCCGTCTGCCACAACTTTTACTTGTACTGCGATAAATGCCTAAAATATTCGGGCATAGGAGAATGCTTGAGGTATAATAAAACCCATAGGACAATCCGTCTGCCACAACTTTTAATTGTACTGCGATAAATGCCTAAACTGCTCGGGCATACGAAAATGCTTGAGTGAAAACAAAACCCTGAGGAAAATCCGTCTGCCACAACCTTTACTTGTCCTGCGATAAATGCCTAAAATGTTCGGGCATACGAAAATGCTTGAGGGATAATATAACCCTTCCGAAAATCCGTCTCCTTCAACTTTTATTTGTACTGCGATAAATGCCTAAAATATTTGGGCATACGAAAATGCTTGAAGGATAATAAAACCCTTAGGAAAATCCGTCTGCCACAACGTTAACTTGCACTGCGATAAATGCCTAAAATGTTCGGGCATACGAAAATGCTTGAGGGATAATAAAACCCTTAGGAAAATCCGTCTGCCACAACTTTTAATTGTACTGCGATAAATGCCTAAAATGTTCGGGGATACGAAAATGCTTGATGCATATTAAAACCCTTAGGAAAATCCGTCTACCACAATTTTTACTTGTACTGCGATAAATGCCTAAAATGTTCGTGCATACGAAAATGCTTGAGGGATAATAAAACCCTTAGGAAAATCCGTCTGCTACAACTTTTAATTGTACTGCGATAAATGCCTAAAATATTCGGGCATACAAAAATGCTTGTGGGATAATAAAACCCTTAGGACAATCCGTCTGCCACAACTTTTAATTGTACTGCGATAAATGCCTAAAATATTTCGGGCATACGATAATGCTTGAGGGATAATAAAACCCTTAGGAAAATCCGTCTGCCACAATTTACCTTCCACTGCGATAAATGCCTAAAATGTTCGGGCATACGAAAATGCTTGAGTGATAAAAAAACCCTTAGGAAAATCCGTCTGCCAAAATTTGTACTTGTACTGCGATAAATGCCTAAAATGTTTGGCCATACGAAAATGCTTGAGGGATAATAACACCCTTAGGAAAATCCGTCTGCCACAATTTTTACTTGTACTGCGATAAATGCCTAAAATGTTCTGCCATACGAAAATGCATGAGGGATAATTAAACCCTTAGGAAAATCCGTCTGCCACAATTTAACTTCCACTGCTATAAATGCCTAAAATGTTTGGGCATACGAAAATGCTTGAGGGATAATAAAACCCTTAGGAAAATCCGTCTACCACAATTTTTACTGGTACTGCGATAAATGCCTAAAATCTTCGGGCATACGAAAATGCTTGAGGGATAATAAAACACTTAGCAAAATCCGTCTGCCACAATTTAACTTCCACTGCGATAAATGCCTAAATGTATGGGCATACGAAAATGCTTGAGTGATAAGAAAACCCTTAGGAAAATCCGTCTGCCACAATTTTTTTTCTTGTACTGCGATAAATGCCTAAAATGTTCGGCCATACGAAAATGCTTGAGGGATAATAAAAATCTTAGGAAAATCCGTCTGCCACAATTTAACTTCCACTGCGATAAATGCCTTAAATGTGTGGGCATACGAAAATTCTTGAGGAATAATAACACCCTTAGGAAAAACCGTCTGCCACAATTTTTACTTCTACTGCGATAAATGCCTAAAATGTTTGGGCATACGACAATGCTTGAGGGATAATAAAACCCTTAGGAAAATCCGTCTGCCACAATTTTTACTTGTACTGCGATAAATGCCTAAAATGTTCCGCCATACGAAAATGCTTGAGGGATAATAAAACACTTAGGAAAATCCCTCTGCCGCAATTTAACTTCCATTGCGATGAATGCCTAAAATGTTTGGGCATACGAAAATGCTTGAGGGATAATAAAACCCTTAGGAAAATCCGTCTGCCACAATTTAACTTCCACTGCGATAAATGCCCAAAATGTTTGGGCATACGAAAATGCTTGAGGGATAATAACACCCTTAGGAAAATCCGTCTGCCACAATTTAACTTCCACTGCGATAAATGCCTAAAATGTTAGGGCATACGAAAATGCTTGAGGGATAATAAAACCCTTAGGAAAATCCGTCTGCCACAATTTTTACTTGTACTGCGATAAATGCCTAAAATGTTCGGCCATACGAAAATGCTTGAGGGATAATAAAACCCTTAGGAAAATCCGTCTGCCACAATTTTTACTTGTACTGCGATAAATGCCTAAAATGTTCGGGCATACGCAAATGCTTGAGTGATAATAAAACCCTTAGGAAAATCCGTCTGCCACAATTTACCTTCCACTGCGATAAATGCCTAAAATGTTAGGGCATACGAAAATGCTTGAGGGATAATAACACCCTTAGGAAAATCCGTCTGCCACAATTTTTACTTGTGCTGCGATAAATGCCTAAAATGTTTGGGCATACGAAAATGCTTGAGGGATAATAAAACCCTTAGGAAAATCCGTCTGCCAAAATTTTTACTTGTACTGCGATAAATGCCTAAAATGTTTGGGCATACGAAAATGCTTGAGGGATAATAAAACCCTTAGGAAAATCCGTCTGCCACAATTTTTACTTCTACTGCGGTAAATTCATAAAATATTTGGGCATACGAAAATGCTTGAGGGATAATAAAACACTTAGAAAAATCCCTCTGCCGCAATTTAACTTCCACTGCGATAAATGCCTAAAATGTTTGGGCATACGAAAATGCTTGAGGGATAATAAAACCCTTAGGAAAATCCGTCTGCCACAATTTAACTTCCACTACGATAAATGCCTAAAATGTTTGGCATACGAAAATACTTGAGGGATAATAAAACCCTTAGGAAAATCCGTCTGCCACAATTTTCCTTGTACTGCGATAAATGCCTAAAATGTTCGGCCATACGAAAATGCTTGAGTGATAACAAAACCCTTAGATAAATCCGTCTGCCACAATCTTTACTTGAACCGCGATAAATGCCTAAAACCTTCGGCCATACGAAAATGCTTGAGGGATAATAAAACCCTTAGGAAAATCCGTCTGCCACAACTTTTAATTGTACTGCGATAAATGCCTAAACTGTTCGGGCATACTAAAATGCTTCAGGGATAATAAAACGCTTAGGAATATCCGTCTCCAGCAACTTTTAATTGTACTACGATAAATGCCCAAAATGTTCGGCCATACGAAAATGCTTGTGGGATAATAAAACACTTAGGAAAATCCGTCTGCCACAATTTAACTTCCACTGCGATAAATGCCTAAAATGTTTGGGCATACGAAAATGCTTGAGGGATAATAAAACCCTTAGGAAAAACCGTCTGCCACAATTTAACTTCCACTGCGATAAATGCCTAAAATGTTCGGGCATACGAATATGCTTGAGGTATAATAAAACCCTTCGGAAAATCCGTCTGCCACAATCTGTACTTGTACTGCGATAAATGCCTAAAATGTTCGTGCATACGAAAATGCTTGAGGTATAAAAAAACCCTTAGAAAAATCCTTCGGCCGCAACTTTTATTGTACTGCGAAAAATGCCTAAATGTTCGGGGATACGAAAATGCTTGAGGGATAATAAAACCCTTAGGAAAATCCGTCTACCACAACTTTTAATTGTACTGCGATAAATGCCTAAAATATTCGGGCATACGACAATGCTTGAGGGAAAATGAAACACCTAGGAAAATCCGTCTCCCACAACTTTTAATTGTACTGCGATAAATGCCTAAAATATTTCGGACATACGAAAATGCTTGAGGGATAATAAAAACCCTTAGGAAAATCCGTCTGCCACAATTTTTACTTGTACTGGGATAAATACCTAAAATGTTCGGGCATACGAAAATGCTTGAATTATAACAAAATCCTCAGTAAAATCCGTCTGCCACAACTTTTACTTGTACTGCGATAAATGCCTAAAATATTCGGGCATAGGAAAATGCTTGAGGTATAATAAAACCCATAGGACAATCCGTCTGCCACAACTTTTAATTGTACTGCGATAAATGCCTAAACTGCTCGGGCATACGAAAATGCTTGAGTGAAAACAAAACCCTGAGGAAAATCCGTCTGCCACAACCTTTACTTGTCCTGCGATAAATGCCTAAAATGTTCGGGCATACGAAAATGCTTGAGGGATAATATAACCCTTCCGAAAATCCGTCTGCTTCAACTTTTATTTGTACTGCGATAAATGCCTAAAATATTTGGGCATACGAAAATGCTTGAAGGATAATAAAACCCTTAGGAAAATCCGTCTGCCACAACGTTAACTTGCACTGCGATAAATGCCTAAAATGTTCGGGCATACGAAAATGCTTGAGGGATAATAAAACCCTTAGGAAAATCCGTCTGCCACAACTTTTAATTGTACTGCGATAAATGCCTAAAATGTTCGGGGATACGAAAATGCTTGATGCATATTAAAACCCTTAGGAAAATCCGTCTACCACAATTTTTACTTGTACTGCGATAAATGCCTAAAATGTTCGTGCATACGAAAATGCTTGAGGGATAATAAAACCCTTAGGAAAATCCGTCTGCTACAACTTTTAATTGTACTGCGATAAATGCCTAAAATATTTGGGCATACAAAAATGCTTGTGGGATAATAAAACCCTTAGGACAATCCGTCTGCCACAACTTTTAATTGTACTGCGATAAATGCCTAAAATATTTCGGGCATACGATAATGCTTGAGGGATAATAAAACCCTTAGGAAAATCCGTCCGCCACAACTTTTACTTGTACTGCGATAAATACCTAAAATGTTCGGCCATACGAAAATGCTTGAGTGATAATAAAACCCTTAGGAAAATCCGTCTGCTACAACTTTTAATTGTACTGCGATAAATGCCTAAAATATTCGGGCATACGAAAATGCTTGTGGGATAATAAAATCCTTAGGACAATCCGTCTGCCACAACTTTTAATTGTACTGCGACAAATGCCTAAACTGCTCGGGCATACGAAAATACTTGAGGGATAATAAAACCCTTAGGAAAATCCGTCTGCCACAACTTTTAATTGTACTGCGATAAATGCCTAAAATGTTCGGGGATACGAAAATGCTTGATGCATATTAAAACCCTTAGGAAAATCCGTCTACCACAATTTTTACGTGTACTGCGATAAATGCCTAAAATGTTCGTGCATACGAAAATGCTTGAGGGATAATAAAACCCTTAGGAAAATCCGTCTGCTACAACTTTTAATTGTACTGCGATAAATGCCTAAAATATTCGGGCATACAAAAATGCTTGTGGGATAATAAAACCCTTAGGACAATCCGTCTGCCACAACTTTTAATTGTACTGCGATAAATGCCTAAAATATTTCGGGCATACGATAATGCTTGAGGGATAATAAAACCCTTAGGAAAATCCGTCCGCCACAACTTTTACTTGTACTGCGATAAATACCTAAAATGTTCGGCCATACGAAAATGCTTGAGGGATAATAAAACCCTTAGGAAAATCCGTCTGCTACAACTTTTAATTGTACTGCGATAAATGCCTAAAATATTCGGGCATACGAAAATGCTTGTGGGATAATAAAACCCTTAGGACAATCCGTCTGCCACAACTTTTAATTGTACTGCGACAAATGCCTAAACTGCTCGGGCATACGAAAATACTTGAGGGATAATAAAACCCTTAGGAAAATCCGTCACCCGCAACTTATAATTGTACTGCGATAAATGCCTAAAATGTTCGGCCATACGAAAATGCTTGAGGGATAATAACACCCTTAGGAAAATCCGTCTGCCGCAATTTTTACTTCCACTGCGATAAATGCCTAAAATGTTCGGGCATACGAAAATGCTTGAGGGATAATAACACCCTTAGGAAAATCCGTCTGCCACAATTTTTACTTGTACTGCGATAAATGCCTAAAATGTTCGGGGATACGAAAATGCTTGAGGGATAAAACCCTTCGGAAAATCCGTCTCCTGCAACTTTTAATTGTACTGCGATAAATGCCTAAAATGTTCGGGCATACGAAAATGCTTGAGCGATAATAAAACTCTTAGAAATATCCGTCTGCCTCAACTTTAACTTGTAATGCGATAAATGCCTAAAATGTTCGGGCATACTAAAGGGCTTGAGGAATAGTAAAACCCTTAGGAAAATCCGTCTCCCGCAACTTTTAATTGTACTGCGATAAATGCCTAAAATGTTCGGGGATACGAAAATGCTTGAGAGATAATAAAACCCTTAGGAAAATCCGTCTGCCTCAACTTTATCTTGCACTGCGATACAAGCCCAAACGTTTAATAGATAACCCTTAGGAAAATCCGTCTCCCGCAACTTTTAATTGTACTGCGATAAATGCCTAAAATGTTCGGCCATACGAAAATGCTTGAGGGATAATAACACCCTTAGGAAAATCCGTCTGCCGCAATTTTTACTTCCACTGCGATAAATGCCTAAAATGTTCGGGCATACGAAAATGCTTGAGGGATAATAACACCCTTAGGAAAATCCGTCTGCCACAATTTTTACTTGTACTGCGATAAATGCCTAAAATGTTCGGGGATACGAAAATGCTTGAGGGATAAAACCCTTCGGAAAATCCGTCTCCTGCAACTTTTAATTGTACTGCGATAAATGCCTAAAATGTTCGGGCATACGAAAATGCTTGAGCGATAATAAAACTCTTAGAAATATCCGTCTGCCTCAACTTTAACTTGTAATGCGATAAATGCCTAAAATGTTCGGGCATACTAAAGGGCTTGAGGAATAGTAAAACCCTTAGGAAAATCCGTCTCCCGCAACTTTTAATTGTACTGCGATAAATGCCTAAAATGTTCGGGGATACGAAAATGCTTGAGAGATAATAAAACCCTTAGGAAAATCCGTCTGCCACAACTTCAACTTGTACTGCGATGAATGCCTAAAATGTTCGAGCATACGAAAATTCTTGCGTGATAATAATACCCTTAGAAATATCCGTCTGCCTCAACTTTAACTTGTACTGCGATAAATGCCTAAAATGTTCGGCCATACGAAAATGCATGAGGGATAATAAAACCCTTAGGAAAATCCGTCTGCCACAACTTTAACTTGCACTGCAATAAATGCCTAAAATGTTTGGGCATACGAAAATGCTTGAGGGATAATAAAACCCTTAGGAAAATCCGTCTGCCTCAACTTTATCTTGCACTGCGATACAAGCCCAAACGTTTAATAGATAACACTACAGTTACACACATCTACGTACACACACGCACACAGACGCACAAATTTGCACATATACACTCACACCAGAGTGACGGGAGGAAACTTCCAACTTCCGCTGGGAGTGAAGAACAAACAGGTCAACAGATTTTAGGGAGAAATGAAAGAATGAAAATGATTGAAATTTTTTACGTAACTAAGGTTGGTTTCATGTGTTCAGCAGAGTATTATTTATTTTAAGAACAAGCCCTCCCCCAGCTCATCAAGGAGTGGCTGTCAAATTACTATGCATACAAAATGATCCAAAACTACAAGACACATAAAAACGAATTTTAGCAAAGAAAAGCATATTGCCTCACCTGTTTAAAGGTGAGTTTTCGTTCCAAATACCGGTATGAGAAATGTTTTTGTAGGTAGGCCAAGCCACGAACAGGTTATGGTTGGGGTCCTAATTAATCCTATATACTAAAGTACCACCATCATTGTAGTTGTTGTTGTTACTACTACTACTAATATCAATAAATAAATTATAATGTAAGTAGTAATCAGTGGCTTTCACTGGGGAGTGGAAATCATTTGTTGTTTGCATAATTCTCATTATGACTATCCCAACCTTGTTATACTTGTTTTTGTGTATGTGTGTGTATGTGTGTGTATGTGTGTGTGCTTTTTTGCTTGATTGTGTATGTCTGTTTGGATATGTATGTGAGCATTGTGAGTGAGTGTATTTCTCTTAAGTAAATTCAATAAAATTTTCCTAGGACTAGAGAGAATCGGAGAATTCGAAAACGAATGTCCAAAATCTCAATACATTGAGTTTTCTATAAACACAAAATATATCATTCTTACTGAGTCTTTTGTTGCATATCGTATCTGGAGTCTGACTGAAGTTCAAATATCTCCTCAATATACCAGCACTCTCCTCAGTATTCTTTCTTATTATTTTGTACTCATTTGAATTTTCTTACAATTGATATATGGTGAATTTCATTAGAGATGAAGTTACAGTAAATATCATCATCATATCAGCATCCTTGTCAGTATTCTTTATTATTATTTTGTACCCATTTTGTGCGTTGTTGTGCATTGGATACCGATTCGGAACGAGAAATCGGGGAGCTGAGTTCGAATTCTAGCTGAATTCATTGCATTCACTTACGCATAAATACCCTTGGGAAAGGTATTAATCCGTCTATTCCTTCCAGTTATGGGTAAAATAAGGGACAGATTGGGTTCTATAGCCTTGGTCGGCTATTGGATATGTATGTGAGCATTGTGAGTGAGTGTATTTCTCTTAAGTAAATTCAATAAAATTTTCCTAGGACTAGAGAGAATCGGAGAATTCGATATGGGTTAAATAAGGGACAGATTGGGTTCTATAGCCTTGGTCGGCAACCAGTCTACCGCAGAAAGAAATGGCAGCCTACTGCGGGATAATCTTCTGCCCAGTCAGTCATGTCTCTTTCGAGACATGATCACCCAATCGTGGATCACGTATGGCACTTAACTGACTGACCCATTTTAGTATGGCCTACATTTTGATTCTATTTCAGTTTAATGAGCCACATAACAAAACTCATCGTCTCGATTCTTATGAACAGTGTGCGCTGTAGAATCGGCGCAGAGATGGGGGACAAGAACAGTGTGGCTCCGTTAAAGATACCGGAACGAGGAAAGCCATATTCATGCTCAGAATGCAATCTAAACGAGCAATACAAATGCAGAAGAACATTTATCTGTGCTATACCGACTACGCAGAGGCATTCGACAAAGTACGACACAAAGACTTAACGGAAAAGTCGTTAGGATAATCAAGAATCTCTTTTGGTAACAAACTGCTTGCGTATGGATAAGAAGTGAACTCAGCAGGTATACAAAAGCAGAAAGGGGCGTAAGACAAGGATGTGTTTTCTCACCCGATCTATTCAATCTGTACAGCGAAGCAGATATGAAAGAAATAAAAACATTTCCAGGATTCGTCTTTGCGGCCACAATCTCAACAATATAAGATACGCGTATGACACGATGCTGATAGCAGACACGGAAAAGAAAAATGCAAAACTTCTACAGAAGGTAGTAAAAGAAAGTGAGAAGAAAGAACTTAGCATAAACTTCAAGAAACTTCAAGAAAACTGAATGTATGATCATTAGCAAAAAGATCCCAATATGCCAACTACAAGTCAGAGAAACTTAAATAAAACAAGTAAAGAAATTTAAATACCTGGGAAGTGTTCTGACAGAGGATGGAAAGTGCAACATGGAGATCCAAAGACGCATTGGCATGGCCAAAAATACCTTTCAGAAGCTAAGCAGTGTATTGAGAAATAGAAAAATCTCATTGGAAACAAAGCAAATAGTACTGGATTCCTATGTGATATCTGTCCTTCTGTATAGAAGCGAATGCTAGGCGATCTCATCAAGGAAGAAGGAGAGACCCGAGGCAGCAGAAATGTGGTTTTACAGGAGGATGCTGAGGATGCCATGAACGCATCACGTGTGTAACGGTGAGGTGTTGAAGTGCATGCAAATAAAGAAAACTCATGCTTAACATCAGGAAGAGACAAATTAGTTTCCTGGGACATGTAATGAGGAAGGAAATCCTGGAGAATTTAATACTCACAGGACAAACAGAGTGGAGGAGAGACAGGAAAGCAGCGCGAGACCTACTTGATAGGTTTGAGAAAATGGATGGCGGGGTTTAAAAGAGATACCAAAAGAAAAATAAAAGAGTGACAATAAAATGAGTCCATGATCGCCTACGTCCGAGAGGGACACGGCACGTGAAGAAGAAGAAGATAATATGGCCTACCTGGTTAAATGTGTTGTAAGAGTATATTTGTAGATAAAAGTATTCAGCTATATATGCTAGCAACCTTAGACGATCTTGGCGTCGACAAGATTATAAGAATAATAAATAAAATATACAACAGCGGTGATATACCGGAAGGTTGTAGTAAATCTTTTTAAAAGCACGACACAAAGATCCATTTTAACTACTTCGAAAAAAATTTTTAATACTTTCATCCCAAAGTGGTAATGTCATTAGGGCTTAGATAATTAAGAGGAGTGATTAAAAAAAAAAAAAGAAAGAGAAGTGAAAACAAAAAAGGGATGGGTTTCAAGATGTTAGAAGATTGTGATTGATGTTGCAATTCAATTTTTGAAGATCTTAGATGACAAAGAACCAAGAAAACGGAAAGAAATTCTGCACGTGATAAGCGCGAGAAAAGAAGCTATTAAAATAGAAGAGACAGTTGCATTTTAACTAGCTCAACAGTAAAACGGTGAGACCTAATTGCCAATCTAGTAAATGTTCATTCAGTCGATGCACTAAGGGAAAAAAGGTCATCAGAACAATCGTTACGAAAATATTTGTAGAAATGCCAAGACCAAATCACGTCACGACGGTGAGAAAGTAACTGCAGTTAAGATGATAGATTAGGATTGATTATATTGCAAATTCCGTTTTAAATTTTGTGTCTCCAGAAATTCGTCAAGAACACGTTATGGTAGCAAAATATTCAATGCACGAAGGAATAGTAGATTTCTAAATGTGCATGATTTATTTTGGCAAGAAAACATTTCTGATACGACACAGAGAACCACTTTCCTTGCATTAAACGTAACGTAGCAACTGATTCGATATAAATCCCTCCATTTCATGTTAGTGGAAAACGTGAGGCCAAAATGGCGCACACTGTTGATCTCATGGAGTTTAGCATCATTCATGCTGATGACAGGTAGAAAAGGTTCTCTGTGATTATTAAAGAGCAGATGGCCCTTTATAGCTGCTTTATAAACTACGCGAAGGCATTTGACAAAGTACAGATAGAGATGCTCAACAACATTTTTGGAAAAAAAGATGTGGATAATCAAGAATTTGTATTGGCTGCATACTGCTCGCATGCAGATAGAAAGTGAATTCAGCAGGTATACAAAAATAGAAAGGGGCGTAAAGCAAGGATATGTTTTCTCACCGGACCCACTCAACCTGTACAGTGAAACAATTATGAGAGAAATTAAAGCCTTGACGGGATTCCTCATTGGCAGCTACAATCTCAACAATATATGATACACGGATGACACAGTGATGATAGCAGGCATGAGAATGAAAATGCGGACCTTCTACAGAAGGTAGCAAAAAAGAAACGTGAAGAAAAGTGAATGTATGGTCATCAGCAAAAAAAAGACCCCAATATGCCTACTACATCAGCAAAAAAAAAGACCCCAATATGCCTACTACATCAGCAAAAAAAAGACCCCAGTATGCCTACTACATCAGCAAAAAAAGACCCCAGTATGCCTACTACATCGGCAAAAAAGACCCCAACTGCCTACTACATCAGCAAAAAAAAGACCCCAATATGCCTACTACATCAGCAAAAAAAGACCCCAGTATGCCTACTACATCAGCAAAAAAAAACACACCTCAATATGCCTACTACATCAGCAAAAAAAAAGACCTCAATATGCCTACTACAAGTCGAAGAAACTAAAATAAAACAAGTAAAGAAATTTAAATACTTGGGTAGTGTTTTGACAGAGGATGGAATATTTGACGTTGATATCCAAAAACGCATTAGCATGGCCAAGGACGCATTTCAAAAGCTAACCAGAGTACTGAAAGACAGAAAAATCTTATTGGAAATATATATATATAGGGCTAGATTGTTATGTGATATCTGTCCTTCTGTATGGAAGTGAATATTGGACGATCTCATCAAAGATGAAGGAGAGTCTTGAGGCATCAGAAAAGTGGTTTTACAGAAGGATGCTGAGGATACCATGGACGTGCAACGATGGGTGTTGGAGAGGTTACAAACGAGAAGGAAATTCATACTTAACATTAAGAACAGACAGATAAGGTTCCTGGGACACGTAATAAGGATGGAGAGCCTGGAGAATTTTAATACTCACAGGACGGAGAGAGGAAAAAAGAGACAGGGGAGAGCATCACAAAACATACTTGATACATCTGAGCAAACGGATGGTGAAGAGGGGGTTACTAAGAGATACAAAGAGAAAAAATATTGTGATTGACAAGAGAGAGAGAGAGAGAGCCAAGTGGAAGTCCATGATCGCCTACGTCCGGAAGGAACACGGAACATGAAGAAGAAGAAGAAGAATCAGCAGCAGCCATGATGGTATTAAAAACAAGCGAATCTTAAAGTAATTCTCTTTTTCTGTATTCCTCTTTTCGAAGCGTACGCCGTCGAGTTTTTGCACTGAAGCTAAAAGGGCTGTTAACGCTTCACAAAGATATCTGGTGGGGTGCTCCTGCTATCCACTCAGGGGTCCTTGACAAAATCCAACGGAGAATCTGTAATGTGATCGATCTCGACTTAGCAGCTCGGATACAGTCACTTTCTCAACAGCGCAATGTCGCTTCCCTGTGTCTCTGCTACAGATACTTTCAAATGAACTTAGCTCACTGGTACACCCCATACATGAATTTCCTCGAGCGACAAGGTTAGTAACTAGGTCCCATCCTTTTACTGTAAAACCAATAAATTGTAAACGCAAATTCTACTCCTTAGCTTCTTCTCTCGCACTTCCCGCCTGTGGAATTCCCTTCCGTTTACTTGCTTCCCCGACAGCTACAATCTCCAAGAATTCAAATGTAAAGCCAATAGTCATCTCCTATCTCACTAACCTTAATCCTCTCTCTCTCTCTCTCTCTCTCTCTCTCTCTCTCTCTCTCATGCTTCTTTCTCCGTCCACTCCACTCTCATCAGTATTCTCATCCTTCTCTTACCCACTTACTGATACCCCCTATAACCTGTACAGTCATTCTCATAACTTTTCTCCTATGTAACCCCCTGTAAAACAGTGGCAGTAAAATGTCTTGCTTGGGGCGACACGATTATAGAAAAAAAGAAACATCTATATAGGCAAGTCACAGTTAAATACATTCATTAACAATTTCGTTGTGTATTCAAATTTATTCTTAGAGAAAGAAACCTTTAATTTTTTCTTTTGTTGATATTGTTTAATAAATGTTGTCTTGCTTGACAAATCAATCAGTGTCTGTTAATTTGCGCTTTTAATTTTTCAGCATCATAAATACTGTAGCCGTTGGGGGAGCTAGTTAATGCTTCTTTAAATCGGCCTTGTGTCATACTTAACCGAACTGCCTACAGCTTACAGGATTTATGCAGAATTATCATCATCAGAATTATCAGAAGGTTTCCATCGTTATAAGAAGATTGCTTGTCGGCATTTGCGCTTTTTACTTTTCAGCATCATAAATACTGTAGCCGTTGGGGGAGCTAGTTAATGTCTCTTTAATTCGGCCTTGTGTCATACTTAACCGAACTGCCTACAGCTTACAGGATTTATGCAGAATTATCATCATCAGAATTATCAGAAGGTTTCCATCCTTATAAGAAGATTGGTTGTCGGCATTTGCACTTTACTTTTCAGCATCATAAATACTGTAGCCGTTGGGGGAGCTAGTTAATGTCTCTTTAATTCGGCCTTGTGTCATATAACCGAACTGCCTGGCAAGTTTGCTGCAGAATCATCATCAGAATTATCAGAAAGTTTCCATCATTATAAGAAAATTGGTTGTCGGCATTTGCGCTTTTACTTTTCAGCATCATAAATACTGTAGCCGTTGGGGGAGCTAGTTAATGTCTCTTTAATTCGGCCTTGTGTCATACTTAACCAATTTACCTACAGCTTGGGATTTATGCAGAATTATCATCATCAGAATTATCGAAGGTTCCATCGTTATAAGAAGATTGGTTGTCCGGCATTTGCCTTTTTACTTTCAGCATCATAAATACTGTAGCCGTTGGGGGAGCTAGTTAATGTCTGCAGTTCGGCCTTGTATCATACTTAACCGAACTGCCTGCAACACAGGATTTATACGGAATTATCATCATCAGAATTATCAGAAGGTTTCCATCGTTATAAGAAGATTGCTTGTCGGCATTTGCGCTTTCTTTTCAGCATCATAAATACTGTAGCCGTTGGGGGAGCTAGTTAATGTCTCTTTAATTCCGGCCTTGTGTCATACTTAACCGAACTGCCTGCAACACAGGGGATTTATGCAGAATTATCATCATCAGAATTATCAGAAAGGTTTCCATCGTTATAAGAAGATTGCTTGTCGGCATTTGTACTTTTTACTTTTCTTTCTTAAATACTGTAGCCGTTGGGGGAGCTAGTTAATGTCTCTTTAATTCGGCCTTGTGTCATACTTAACCGAACTGCCTGCAACACAGGATTCCATGCAGAATTATCATCATCAGAATTGGCATCGAAGGTTTCCATCGTTATAAGAGATTGCTTGTCCTTTGTTGCTTTTCCTTTTCAGCATCATAAATACTGGCAACAAATTTAAGAACTAGTTAATGTCTCTTTAATTCGGCCTTGTGTCATACTTAACCGAACTGCCTACAGCTACAGAGGTTGCCACAGTGTCATCATCAGAATTATCAGAAGATTTCATCGTTATAAGAAGATTGCTTGTCGGCATTTGCCTTTTTACTTTTCAGCATCATAAATACTGTAGCCGTTAGAGTAGTTAATGTCTCTTTAATTCGGCCTTGTGTCATGTAACCGAACTGCCTACAGCTTACAGGATTTGTGATTATCTAATGTAAATTGTCAGTTTCCATCCTTATAAGAAGATTGGTTGTCGGCATTTGCGCTTTTTACTTTTCAGCATCATAAATACTGTAGCCGTTGGGGGAGCTAGTTAATGTCTCTTTAATTCGGCCTTGTGTCATACTTAACCGAACTGCCTACAGCTTACAGGATTTATGCAGAATTATCATCATCAGAATTATCAGAAGGTTTCCATCGTTATAAGAAGATTGCTTGTCGGCATTTGCGCTTTTTACTTTTCAGCATCATAAATACTGTAGCCGTTGGGGGAGCTAGTTAATGTCTCTTTAATTCGGCCTTGTGTCATACTTAACCGAACTGCCTACAGCTTACAGGATTTATGCAGAATTATCATCATCAGAATTATCAGAAGGTTTCCATCGTTATAAGAAGATTGCTTGTCGGCATTTGCGCTTTTTACTTTTCAGCATCATAAATACTGTAGCCGTTGGGGGAGCTAGTTAATGTCTCTTTAATTCGGCCTTGTGTCATACTTAACCGAACTGCCTACAGCTTACAGGATTTATGCAGAATTATCATCATCAGAATTATCAGAAGGTTTCCATCGTTATAAGAAGATTGCTTGTCGGCATTTGCGCTTTTTACTTTTCAGCATCATAAATACTGTAGCCGTTGGGGGAGCTAGTTAATGTCTCTTTAATTCGGCCTTGTGTCATACTTAACCGAACTGCCTACAGCTTACAGGATTTATGCAGAATTGTCATCATCAGAATTATCAGAAGGTTTCCATCCTTATAAGAAGATTGGTTGTCGGCATTTGCGCTTTTAACTTTTCAGCATCATACATACTGTAGCCATTGGGTGAGCTAGTTAATGTTTCTTTAAATCGGCCTTGTGTCATACTTAACCGAACTCCCTACAGCTTACAGGATGTATGCAGAATTATCATCATCAGAATTATCAGAAGGTTTCCATCGTTATAAGAAGATTGCTTGTCGGCATTTGCGCTTTTTACTTTTCAGCATCATAAATACTGTAGCCGTTGGGGGAGCTAGTTAATGTCTCTTTAATTCGGCCTTGTGTCATACTTAACCGAACTGCCTACAGCTTACAGGATTTATGCAGAATTATCATCATCAGAATTATCAGAAGGTTTCCATCGTTATAAGAAGATTGGTTGTCGGCATTTGCGCTTTTAACTTTTCAGCATCATACATACTGTAGCCATTGGGTGAGCTAGTTAATGTTTCTTTAAATCGGCCTTGTGTCATACTTAACCGATCTGCCTACAGCTTACAGGAGTTATGCAGAATTATCATCAACAGAATTATTATCAGAAGGTTTCCATAGTTATAAGAAGGCTGGTTGTTGGCAGTTTGGAATTGTGTGGAATTGTGCAAAAGAGTGTAAGAATAAAATATACATTTTTCATGTTAAAACAGAAATTTATTAAAAGGAAAGAATAACACAAGTTGTAGAAGTTAATGTACAATTAGAAACATTATTAAGAAGTCAAGGGTAGAGTTAGTGTTCAATGATAAAGTTATGGGTATCAAGACTTGTAGAAAATGTTCATAGTAGTAATTGTTGAAAGAGTATATGCGTACGTACGTATGGATGTATTCAGTAGGAATGTCTTTGGATGGAGAAGAAGAAATAAAAGGAATTAGCAGAAGGAAAGAGAAAGAGGACAAATGTCCGTTTCAGCTTGAAGCTTTTCTCGATACATTTTAGCATGTCGTCTTTGCAGCTTCTATCCCCTGACTGACTCACTGACGCTGATCGGGGCTCTTTTATTGTCATTAGATTTTCGTAATGACTCGCGAAGTTCTCAAGTCTTGCAAGTCACTCCCATTGGTCAAAAATCCATTTAACACCTACTTGCGAAATCTGGTTTCGACTTTTCTTTATGCATATGGTCAATCCCTTTTCTATTTGGGAAAAACTAGGATCTCACACGTCATTGTGAATTTTTGTAAAAGTGAAGAAGTAGGTTGATTTTAATTCTTAATTTTATATCTGTATAAATTCATATAAAGCGCAGTGGATAGCGAGTGGCATTGAATTAAGATTTTTGAAGATAGTTAATTTCTCTTTGGAATAACAAAATATGATTGCTAAGTTCAGCATTGATTTTAGCATGATTTATAGAAAATTCGTCAATGTAAATCGCATGAATTTATATGGAGTGAAATTCTTTTTAGAATTACAAGATATAATTACGTACATAATAATTTAAACAATGGAAATCGTATGACAGTTAAAAGTAATTACTTTCTTTTTGTAAATATGAAACATGATTGCCAAGATAAGCAATGGTTTTCGATATTTTATATAAAATCTATCAATGGAAATCGTATTAAAATAAAAGTAGTTAATTTTCAATTTAAAATTACGAAATATTATATTAAATTTAACAATAGAAATTGTATTAAAATAACAGTTGTTACATTTTCATTAGAATTACAATATATAATTATCAAGATCAGCAATGTTTTTTGCAGGATTTATGTTAAAGTTAACAATAGAAATTGTATTAAAAGAACGGTTGTTACTTTTCCATTAGAATTAATTATCAAAATCAGCAATGGTTTTTGCATGTTTATAGAAGTTGAATAATGAAAATCGTATTAAAATATACTTAATTTCCTTTCAAAATTATGAAATATTATTGCTAAGATAGCTATGTTTTTAGCAGGATTTATATAAATAACTGTCAATGTAAGTTGCATGAAAATAAATGTATTTAAATTATGTAATGATTTAAGCTTGATTTACAATAAATAGATATTTATTGGAATAAATATAGTTAATTTCACTTTAGAATTACAAAAACTTGATTACCATGATAAACAATATTTTTACCAGGTAAAATTGAACAATGTCAATCGTATTTTTTTTTATAATCATATTGTCCCAAGCAAGGCATTATACTACCACTGCTTTGTCCGCCCGTGCATTGAATATTGCTGCCATATCTGGTCGGGTGCTTCTGCTATCCACTTAGGGGACCTTGACAAAATTCATCGGAGAATCTGTAATGTGATCGATCCCAACTTGGTAGCTCAGATGCAGTCACTTTCTCACCGGCGTGACGTGGTTTCCCTGTGCCTCTTCTACAAATACTTTCACGGCTTCTACTTCGATGAACTTAGATCACTGGTTGCCCCTATATACGAATTTACTCGAGCCACAAGATTAGCGACTTCTAAAGGTAGTTAATTTCTTCTTAGATTAACTAAATTTGACAGATATGATCAGAAATGTTTATACTGTTTTTGCAGCAAAGTCAATCGATTTGTTTAGAAAATAAAGGTTTTATCTTTTATCCAGAATTACAATCTACGAGAGAGATGTGCCATGATTTATAATTTTTGTGTGTGTGTGTGTGTGTGTGTGTGTGTGTGTGTGTGTGTGTGTGTGTGTTATAAAATAGCTGCGTTTTAAAATAAAATTGTTTTTTCTATTTAGAATTACGTAACTATTCTTTAGTTCCACCAGTAATAGACATACTGACGGGTCTCCCCGTTTTCCATTGATGTTCCGATAGTATACTGGATCTTCAAGTCGGCAAGCCTCTTCCCAGTAACAATTACTTTATTGGAAAGACAACAGATGATTTGGAAGATAAATAAAATTAACTTTCTTTAGCTGTTTATTTATTCTTTCTGGTTTGAAACATATTTCTCAAATTTGGAGAACGTATATAACACGATATATGATATAATGAATATCGGCTCGTAACGAAAATCAGGGAGCCGAGTTCAAATTCCAGTTTAATTTCTTGCATTCACTTACGCGCAAATACCCTTAGAAAGGCATTAGTCCAGTTATGGGTTAAATAACAGAACAGATTGGGTTCTATAGCCTTGGTTGACAACCAGTCTACCGCAGAAAGCAATAGCAACCTATAATGGGATAATCTTCTGCCCAGTCAGTTATGTCTCTTTAGAGACATGATCGTCCAAAGCGTGTTTCACTTATGGCACTTAACTGACAGACTGAATATAACAGTTGAAAACATCATTAAGGCTTCTACTGGGCATAAAGTGGGGGATCAGTTTTATATTGTTATGAAGTAATAAACTGATCTCCCAATAATTACTACTTAATATAATACATCTCTTTCCCCTATAACTATGAGTTAAATAACAGGACAGATTGGGTTCTATAGCCTTGGCTAGCAACCAGTCTACCGCAGAAAGTAATAGCAAGCTACTGCGGGATGATCTTCTGCCCAGTCAGCCATGTCTCTTTCGAGACATGATCGTCCAAAGCGTGTATCACGTATGACACTTAACTGACTGATATAACTCTATGCTTTTTAGTTTTGCATAGAAACAAAATAATTTCAGTTTTGCAGCTGTTTCACGACCTTATTTAGAAATCAAACCATTTAATTTTGAAAAGAAACTGACTTCATATTCATACTAGTTTCATTATCTGTAGTCTAAATTGTCTTTATGAATGCAGTACTTATTTAGTAATCGGAAATGTCATTTTGAAGAGAAATGTACTTCGTTTTGATATATGTTTTTTGTACTATTTAGTTTAAATCTTGTTTCTAAGAATTCAGTAATTATTAAGTATTCGACCCATGTAATCCTGAATTTACTTAATTTTCATTCCAGTTTCATTAAACTATTTGATCTTAATTTTGTTTAATTAGTTATTTAAAGTTTTGTAAAGAAAAGTACTTTCTTTTTATATCAGTTTCATAGTTCTATTTGGCCAAGACCTGGTTTATAACGATTAAGTAATTATTTAGTAATCGACTCTTTTTTAGGTAACTCCACTAAATCGCTGAACAAACAGCAGAGTGTGAAGAAAAAATGCTCCAAACTTAATAAAAATGAACTTTTTCTATCAAAATGTTTATTATTAAGAGGAAAGATCAAAGTATTTTTAATTTTTTAAATATTTTTTAATCCTTTCTCATGTGTTCGAAACTTTGATAAAAAAATCATATGTAATAACAGATATACAAAGATAGAAAGGGGCGTAAGACAAAGATGTGTCTTTTCGCTGGATCTGTTCAACTTGTACAGCGAGAATATTTTGAGGACCCTAGAAGTTATGCCTGGATTTGTAATCGGAGGCCACAATTTGAACAACCTAAAGTACGCAGATAATACAGTGCTTATAGCAGACATAGAAAGGAAACTACAAGACCTCCTACAAAAGGTAGCTGAAGAAAATAACAAGAAAGGACTAGAAATAAACTGCAAGAAAACTGAATGCATAGTCATCAATAAAAAGGGCAGCCCAATATGCCAAATACAGGTCGGGGATACCAGAATCAAGTAGGTACAAAAATTAAATACCTGGGAAACGTTATAACAGAAGACAGAAAGTGCGACACAGAGATCTGAAGGCAAATTGGCATGGCGAAGGAAGCATTCCAGAAGTTGAGTAAACTATTAAGAAACAGGACAATTTCGCTAGAAACAAAGAAGAGAGTACTGGATTGCTACATGCTATCCGTCCTTCAATATGGAAGTGAATGATGGACAATATCATCAAAGATGAAGGAAAAACTTGAAGCAACTGAAATGTGGTTCTACAGAAGGATGCTGCGAATATCATGGATCGAGCATGCGATGATGAGGTTTTGGAAAGGATGGAAACGAAAAGAAAATTAATACTGAGCATCAGGAAGAGGCAACTGAAGTTGACATGCAATGAGGAAAGAGGGCTTGGAGAACCTAAAACTAACAGGCCAGTAGAGGGGAAAAGAGACAGGGGAAAGCAACGGATAACATATTTGAAGGACCTAATCAGTTGGATGATGGAACGAGGATTGCATGATGTTACAGGAGAAGGCGTGCTCAGAGCCACCAGGGATAGGGAAACGTGGAAAGCAATGATCGCCTACGTCCTGAAGGAACAGGGCACATAGAAGAAGAAAAACTCTATTCATGAGTAAGAGAAAGTGAAAGAGCATGTGAGCAATGATGAGGTCTTGGAAATGATGGAGGCAAAAAGGAAATTAATACTGAGCATCAGGAAGAGACAGCTGAAGTTCCTGGGATATGCAATGAGGAAGGAGGGCCTGGAGAATCTGATACTAACAGGCCAGATAGAGGGAAAAAGAGACAGGGGAAAGCAGCGGATAACATATTTGAAGGACCTAATCAGGTGGATGATGGAACGAGGATTGCATGATGTTACAGGAGAAGGTGTGCTAATAGCCACCAGGGATAGGGAGACGTGGAGGGCCATGATCGCCTAAAGGGCACATAGAAGAAGAACAAGAAAAATATTACATAATTCAGGTTTTTTTTCCGGTGAAAAACATTAATTTGGAAATTCTTGCAAATATCAAATAATTGTCGGATTTTAATGAAACCTTCAGGACCTATTCACAAATAAATTAAATTATTTTTGAAATTATTATTTTTAAAAAATCTTGGTAAAAGCATCTTTTTTACATATGTTAACCCCTCCCAACGTAAATTGATGAAGTTTAAGAATTTAAATTTTGTTGGGAAAATTGGTTTTATTAGTTAAACACTGAACTTGTTGGGGAATGTAAATCATCTGTTATGTTTTTCTTACATTTTGCCTTTTAGTTCCAAAAATCTGCTCCCAATAGTAAAATAAAAATGCAATAAAACTATGACATTATTTAATTTGATAAGTTTTTAATTGCTTTAATAAATAAATACATATTAAAGACTTTATAGTCTGAAAAAAGTTTTTTCGATTAATAATAAAATTTTAAAACAATTGTCTACATTTTTTAATTATAATAATTTATAAATTTTCATAAATATTTATAAAATACTTCAAAAATGTATAGTCGTTAGTTTATTAATTTATTAAGTGAAAATTTTATTTACTTATTGAAAATTGAAAAGTTTAATACAAATAGTCGTGCATTTTGTGTATATGTATGTGTGTATGTGTTTGAAGTTTTTAATGGTAATTTCTTTGTGTGCATTAAAAGGTCATGTGTTTCACAGTTTCTTCCCTTACAAGAAAAAGATTTGCACAGTTTTGTCAATTCCAGTAACCACACACTTGTCTTATCTCGCATCTGTCTGGCTGTCATCACATGTCAAATATATGCGGAAGAAGTTAGAAAGATCAACACACAGTTTTATTCTAAATTTTATGCTATAAATAAGTAATATTTATGTAAATCAGATTAATTTAACTTTACATTTGTTAATTTTTCGAAAGTAACATGTCACAGATGTACTATATTTTATTTTTGCAAAACTTTTAGAACCGATTATTAACCTTTTTAAAAATCTCAAAATGTTAGATTCCAAGCAATATAATCTCTGTTTGAAATACACCAGACTATTTTGCTTACAGGAAATAGTAAATTTAATCAGTTAGCTTTCAATTAAAACCAAAATGAAATTTTTAAGAAAACCTTTTCTATTTTTAAACATTCAATTTAAAATTCAGGTATTGAAAATGAGTGGGGGTACTTACTTTTAATATTGAAAAGAAAAAGGCTACATTTTTATAACAGATTCATTATTCTAAATAGCCTAAGTCATGTTTATAAGAATGCACTAATTATTACGCAATCCTCTCATGTAATTTTGAAGAAAAATTTGCTTCATTTTCATACTAATTTTATTCGGCTATTTGGTTTAAATCTTTTTTTATATGAATTCAGTACTTATTTAGCAATCAAACCTTTTAAACTGGTATAGATAATTAATAAATGCAGGCAATAAATTAAAATAAACAATAAATACATGCAGACATTAAATAAATATGGGCAATAAATAAAAACAAGCAACAGAAGAATATAGACTATAAATAGAATACAAACACTAAATAAATATAAACACTCCACAAATGTACACAAAAAAGAAATAAATACTAAATAAATATCTAAACTTATTCATAAATGGAACTTTGTCTGTGTGTGTGTGTGTGTGTGTGTGTGCCCGTTACATATAGACTCCAAAACGGCTGAACCGATTTTCTTGAAAATTTACACAGTTGTACTATAAGTGTGGATGTGCGTTGTGGTCCAGTGGATATCGGCACGGAACGAGAAATCGGGTAGCCGAGTTCGTATTCCAGTTGAATTCATTGCATTCACTTACGCGCAAATACCCTTGGGAAAGGTATTAATCTGTCTCTTCCCTCCAGTTATGGGTTAAATAACAAGACAGATTGGGTTCTATAGCCTTGGCCAGCAACCAGTCTACCACAGAAAGCAATGGCAACCTACTGCGGGATAATCTTCTGCCCAGTCAGTCATGTCTCTTTCGAGACATGATCGCCCAAGCGTGTTTCACGTATGGCACTTAACTGACTGACTATAAGTGTCTGCGAGTGTTCTTAGCTTGGTTATATATATAAGGCAAGATGTTTGTGTGTGTGTCTGTTTATCTGCCTGTATGTCTGTATAGCCCTTTTATTTTAGTTTTTGCTTCGGGTTTGGCTCTAAGTAGGTATAATTGTAGTTCTTAGACTCAGCCATGATACCATTTATTCAGAGGACTTATTTAGCCTTCAAAATTCAGTTTGCGACGAAAAAAACTTATTTGATATCGATACCAGGAAATCAAAATTTGACTTACATCCATTCATTTTTCTTTCAGTCTACGGTTTCGCTTTAACTGGAAACAACTATTGCTTTTTAGTCTTTCGTGCCAACGTCCAAAGAGTCTGAGCTCCAGGACCATGGATTAGTTTTAAAGCTTTCATTACACCCGAGCAATGCCGGGCTATACTGCTTGTATGCACATAAACGTAGATGATAAATAAATAGATATAGACAATAAAGAATCTGCAATGTAATCGGTCCCAACCTGGCAACTCGACTCTAGTATTTCTCACCGATGAGATATGGCTTCCCTCTGTCTCTTCTACAAATACTTTCATGGCTTCTGTTCCGACGAGTTTAGCCCCCTGGTGCCCAATCTCCATGAATTTACTCAAGCTACTAGACTGGCTACTAGACTGGCAACTAGGTCCCACCCTTTTACAGTGCAAACCAATCAAATTTAATCGCAACTTCTATATCAGCTTCTTTTCTCCAACCTCACTTCCGTATACTTGCTTCCCTGATAGCTACAATCTCCAAGAGTTTAAATGCAAGGTCAATTCCTATTTCTTATCTCCTTGACTCCAATCTTTTCTTTGATACTTCCTGTATCTTGTTCTTCTCCTTTTCCACTTTACTCTCACGTAGCTCTCTTCACACCAGGGAGTTCTCATCCTTCTCTTATCCATTCTCTGATACTCCCTGTAACTTTTTACTCTTTCTCATCACTCTCCTCTTATGGAACTCCCTGCACACTAGTGGCAGTACTGCCTTGCTTGGTGTGAAGCGATTATATATAAAAAAAAAAAACAATAAATTCTTGTGTGTTGCGTGTCATTTTTTTCTAAATAAAGACAATGCAAGTTAATATTTTCCTATTTTTTAAAATGTCATCTTTGTTGGGTGTTACGTCATTGCTGTTCCATCACTTATTCTGCTACTTTCTCTGGTTTTTGTAATCATTTCACCCCAAGAAAATCAATAAAACCACTAAGACTCAAGGAGTTATGAAATGTGATAAAAAAAAAACATTAAGTAGAGCGAACAATAAATGAACAGGAATTAAAACTACAAACGATAGCAATTGACATTGCATTTACAATTTTTTTACGGAGAATCAAAATAACGAAAGAGAGTTCCATGAGTGAGAAGTGTAAGAGAAGAAACTGTTAGCAAAGAACTTACGGTTACATCTAGCTGGAAGCTACATTAAAGTCGGAGAGGGACTGAAACCAAAATTCCAAGTCGGAGCCAACTACATTACAGTTTTGTTTTTGGATTTTTCAAGAATCTCAAAATAGCAGCATCACTAGACTAGACTAGACGTGGCAGCAATATTCAAAACAAGAACGAATGATAGACATATAACTATGTAAGACAGGTTTTTTCCATAATAATTGTCTAGCACAAGATAGTGAACTAACTCTTTTAGCTGAATGCTTAGAAGTTGATTCAATATACTCTTTCCACTAAAAATGTTAGTCCTGTGGTGATACCGGCCGAACAAAAGCGATGAACCGGATGTGTGCTCTCTCACAACTAAAAGGTAAATGAATAAAAATCGTCGTGCGCATCCGAGTTCGCGCAGATGTTCCGGTTGAAAAATAAAAATTAATCAAATATCAAATTACCATTTCGCGAGCCTTCGCGAATTTTATTTATCAGCCAATGGGAAGCCCGGAATCAAATACAAGGATGAAATTCGAAACTAGCTGCGTTTTGATCCAAAATGCTGATATAAAAAGCGAAGACACAAACGCTTCGTCAGACAGTCTGGACTTGAGGAAATGAATGTAACTAATCTCCTTGACCTAAGTCGAGCGGCTACTATTCTGACCTCTTTCCTTTCCCTGGTCTCAAAAGTACTAACTGACCTTTTCAAAGACATTCCACATACCAACTTGCTGACCTACTGACCTTAAAAACGGCAACTCCTAAATGAACATTCTTTTATCTCTTTCAGCTCATTATTAATTGTCATGAACTCTTTTACCTCCGTTGGACTTTTATTTCAAGTATTGTTTTAATTGTGAAACATAATTTCTATGTATATATATATAAATGTTATTTTATACTCTAATTGCCTTTCTTGAATTTATAATCATTTTATGAATTATAGTGGGCTATCTTCCCACAAGGCCAAATTCCATTAACCTGCTACGGAATCCTACTACAGCTAGAAAAGTAATAAGAGATACCCGCTATAGTTCAAGATCAGCTCAACGAGTCACTCTCATCTGCGAATAGTTATGACATCTTAAGAAAAATAGTGGAGTGGCATTCAATTTCTTCTTAACAGTTCAAAATTTATAGTAGTCTTAGATTGGCTGTCAACCAAGGCTAAAGAGAACAGAAACTTCATCTGAATTTTAGAAGATTAGGATTCAGGATTTACCGTTGATATGTGTAAATATTGGATTAAGTAGGATTTAAAACAACTTCACTTTGTGTTTTTTGTTTTTTGTTTTTTTTGTTTTTTTTAATCACTTCATCCCAGCAAGGCATTCCATTGCCACTATTGCACAGGGGGTTAATTAAAGGAAAGTGATTGGAAAGCGAGGTTAGATATAGAAAATGTCAGAAGCAGGGTGATAGACGGGTAAGGATAGCGAGGATGAGGGTTTGGTAGATGGGAAGAGTGTTTCAGAGAATGGATGCAAGTTAGTGTGTTATGAGGTGTCTATTGACCTTACATTTAAACTCCTGGAGATTGTAGCTGTCGGGAAAGCAGGTGTATGGAAGGGAATTTCACAGGCGGGAAGTGTGAGGAAAAAGGCTGTTGGAGTAGAAATTGGAGTTACATCTTATCTGTTTCACAGTAAAAGGGTGTCATTAAAATTAAATAGTAATTAGTGAGGGATCAGTTTCTTACTTCATAACAATAGAAAACTGATCCCTCTCTTTATGACCAGTAGAAGCCTTATTCATGTTTTCAGTTATTATATTCAGTCAGTCAGTTACGTGCCATGTGTGATACACGCTTGGGCGATTATGTCACGAAAGAGACATGACTGACTTGCCATTACTTTCTACGGTAGACTGGTTGCCAGCCAAAGCTATAGAACCCAATCAGTCCTGTTATTTAACTCATAACCTAAGGGAAGAGACGGATTAAAACCTTTCGCAAGTGCGTAAGTGAATGCAAAGAATTTAACTGGAATTCGAACTCGGCTACTCGATTTCTCGTTCCGAGCCGATATCCACAACAACGCGCATGTGTAACATTGGAGAGCTTATAAATGAAGAAATCGAATCGTACATGGGCAGATTATTAGAATTAACGGAGGGGGATTATATAGGACCAGACCATAGGGAGGCGATAGTAGCATTACAGTTTAAGAATTTTTCATGGATGGATTAGATAATGTAGATATTAGGATGAAGATCTTCAGAGAACAGCCGGAGATGCTAGAAGCTGCGTATAAAAAAGCATTAGCGGAGAGTAAGTAGAGACTTAAGGTTGGATTGAATTTATATGTGTGAACCCATGGAGGTTTGTCACACTAGAATGTAGGAGGTAATTCTAAGATAGGAAAAAATATGAAAGAAAAAGGATATGCTCCACTCGATATCAGTCTGTTAAGTGCCATACGTGATACACGCTTTGGGTGATCATGTCTCGAAAGAGACATGACTGACTGGGCAGAAGATTATCCCCCAGTAGGTTGCCATTGCTTTCTGGAGTATAATGGTTAGAGCCAAGGCTATAGAACCCAATCTGTGCTGTTATTTAACCCATAACTGGAGGGAAGAGACGGATTAATACCTTTCCTAAGTGTATTTGTGCGTAAGTGAATGCAAGGAGTTCAACTGGAATTCGAACTCGGTTCCCCGATTTGTTGGTATAGCAAGATAGAAAGCAAAAGTGTAGTTATCTACTGGGGACGCAGTGGTGAATGTCACATTTGACGGAGTTGCAAGCGATTGCTTTCGGGAAACTAGGAAAGTCTGGTTAGAAGGGGCCCAACGAGCGAATAAAGGAGTTACCGACATATGTAGTTGATAATATGGTCTCACCAAACTCAGTTAAGATTAGGCAAGGTAAACATTCTAATAGGGCTTTAGTAGAAACGGCAGCAAAATTATCAGTCATGTATAGGAGAGTTTACGGGGTGCTGCAACCCAGACACGAAAGATTAAAGAGAGAAGAATCTACAAACGGCGAACGATTCGCCTCTTCAGATAGATGGGAAAGCAGGACTACAAGTAAAAATAGACAGCCAGCTAACACCACATAATCTTGACGCAGAGAGAAACTTAACTAGGAATAAAATATTGGTGTGGGATTGACTACAGCAAAATGAGGCTAGAATTTATTTCGATTTCGGAGCACTACGTCTAGAAGTTGATTATGTAGCACTAGTAGTATAGCCCTGCATTGCTCGGGTGTAATGAAAGCTTTAAAACTAATCCATGGTCCTGGAGCTCAGACTCTTTGGACGTTGGCACGAAAGACTAAAAAGCAATAGTTGTTTCCAGTTAAAGCGAAACCATAGACTGAAAGAAAAATGAATGGATGTAAGTCAAATTTCCTGGTATCGATATCAAATAATTTTTTTTTTCATCGTAAACTGAATTTTGAAGGCTAAATAAGTCCTCTGAGTAAATAGTATCATGGCTGAGACTAAGAACTACAAATATACCTACTTAGGGCCAAACCCGAAGCAAAAACTAAAATAAAAGGGCTGAAAAAAAATACAGACATACAGGCAGATAAACAGACACACGCACAAACATATTGCCTTTTTTTATATATATATTATCGATTTTCTGCATTATTGTAAGAACTGCAACCATGAAACTTCCGAATATCGTTTCTTATGTCTTTGTCTATGGGTGTATCAAATTTGATTAAAATCGGACCACTCCTTCTATAATCCGATTTTTTCGATTATCGATTTTCGATATTTATCGGGGGTACCTCGACACAAAACCTAGCTAAGAACACTCGCAGACGCTTATAGTACAACTGTGTAAATTTTCAAGAAAATCGGTTCAGCCGTTTCGGAGTCTATAGGTTTACGGGCGCACACACACACACACACACACACACACACACACACACACACACACACACAGACAAAGTTCCATTTATAAATAAGTTTAGATTTAGATTAGAAGATGACATCGCCAATAGCTAGGATAGCTTGTCCAGTAACGTTAAAAACCGATTTCATGCACATGTGTACATCAAAAGATGGACTGCCGGATGATAAATTGTGGTTGAAAAATTAAGGTTGGGTTCGTTATTAACCTATGTGGTGTTTTAGTAGCGAGTGCAACAACAACACTGGGTGCGTCGAGCAGAATACTGCTACTTATTGTCAATTTGATGATAAGTCGCTGGATGTGCGTGGGTGGTGCAGTGGATATCGATTCGGAACGACAAATCGGGGAGCCGAGTTCGAATTCCAGTTGAATTCCTTGCATCCACTTACGCACAAATACCCTTGGAAAAGGTAATAATCCCTCCTTTCCTTTCAGTTGTGGGTTAAATAACAAGAAAGATTAGCCTTGGCTGGCAACCAGTCTACCGCAGAATGTAGTGGCAATCTACTGCGAGATAATCTTCTGCCCAGTCAGTCATGTCTCATTCAAGACATGATCATCCAAAGCGTGTATCACGTTTGGCACTGAACTGACTGATATTGCTTTTTGGGACGAAGCGGAATTTGTGACCTAATTTTAAAAGTTCAGTTTCATACTTTTGTAAGTTTATTATTTTTTATTTGGGTCATCTAAATTGTTTTTTTTGTTTTTTTTATTGGAATTTCTAAAAACTGATGGTCGTTTCTTTTCGTGAATTTCGGATTTTCTATGAGATTGCCTCTTTCTAGATGTTTTGCTTTTTATAAATAGTAAGAATTTCTCTTAGTAAAATAGGGGTTGTTGTTTCTAAACGGGTCTTTATTAGTGTTTTCATTTTTGTCATAAAGAGTATTCTGGTGGTTTCTGTAGAGATTAAGTTTACTTCCTATTATGTATTTCTTTCTATGAATTTCAGGTTTGACCTCTTTCTAAATGTTTTAGATTTTGTAAATAGTAAAAATTTCTCTTAGCAAAATAGGGGTTGTTGTTTCTAGATTGTTCTGTATAAGTGTGCTTATTTTTGTTAGGGGTGTTTCTAGAAATGTTGCTTTTGTATGGGGCTATTTTTCCATTATATTCCAGTGTGTTATTTTTATTTTCTAGTTTTTTTGGTTTTTTTTTGTTTTGTTTTGTTTTTTTTTGTTAGTGTTATGGAGTAGTTTTCTCACTGAAGGTTATAATCGTGCTATGTCGGTTGCTAATCGACTTAATGTACCAAAAATGTTAAAAACTTAGTAATCTTCCACTGAAAGTTGAGTCCTTAGTATTCGGCTAACTGCCGACTAATATCAACTGCCTTGTAGTTCCACTGAAGTGAAGTGAGGTCCAGTTGCTTCTGCGGGAGAGGAAGAAAAACTGTCCTGAAAGTCTGAGTGTGGCTCAGCAATGAGCACTTTATGTTTGCTTTTACAGCTGCGCGGAGTCCCAAAATGACTAATGGTAAAATCTCCAACCAATTTGATTTGTTTGTCATTGCTCTTAGGCATGACTTGAGAATCCGGTTAAACCTCTCAACCAATCTATTTGCCTATGGATGATATGCCGTCATACTAATCTTCTTTGTTCTCAGTTGTCGTTTCTGCTGCTTCCATCCATGACAATCTGACTGAAGCTGACCGGAGTCTTTTATAGCATTTAGATTTTTTGCACTTGATCACTAAGTCCTTTTTAGTCTTGCAATTCGCTTTCATTGGTCAGAATATCAATTTAACATCTACTTGCAAAATCCGGTTTCGACTTTATCTTTAACCTCATGGTCAATCCTTTTTCTATTTGGGAAAAGCCAGGATTTCACACGTCATTGTGAATTTCTGTAAAAGTTAAACAGAAAGTTGATTTTAATACTGTTGTGTTGCTTCGTTTTGGTATAATTTGAAGATAACACGAACTTGAATTAATGATGTTTATTTTTGGTATAAAACTTTAGAACAACCTTTAAATTTTGTGTGGATACAGGAGCAGACTAGCTAAATTCTCTTCACTGTGGGATGCTAGTAGTAAACGAGCCTATCCCTTCTGGACTCTACTGGTCAACTGACTAGCGTCCTCCTCTTTTCAAATCTCCTACACAAAACTACTGTCCTTAACTCCTACTTCTTACTCCTACCAAAAGAAACGTTTTCTTATTTTGCCGCCCAATTTTGAATTCTTGCCGTCAGTGTGTCTATCTTTTTCTACTTTTAGAACACTCACCATTTTATAAACCATAATAGTTTCTTGCGGCAATTTAGATACGGCTATCCTCGTGTATCACGTATGGCACTTAACTTACTGACCTTGAATTTCAGTTTTTTTGAGAGGTTATACTTCGCATTTCACTCTCCATCTCTATCTGTGCGAAATACAGAATGGGGTCCGACCTAATATATACCTAAATAGTATATCATTTAATGGCGTAATAGCGGCGTTACCCCCCAACAGCCATGTATAACTTGATACCCGGGGAGGAAAAAATACACGTGTAATTTAAATAAACACGCTAAAAGTCACCGGCAACTTTTTAAAAAACGGAGTGACTACGTCTGATTTGTGTATATATTTGTGTTCAACCACCTGATAATCCCACGAGGCCAGTGTCGCCAGGAAGGAATTAATTTAAATTTAATGTCAGAACTATTTAATTGGAGTAGATAGATCTATCTATCGCCCGGTTCACATTCCACCCACGTCTATTGAACAGGTGAAGAGGCTCATCCCTTGTTCCCTGTTTAGGATGTGGTTTCCGGCCTTCTCTTTTCCAATCTTCTCACTTTGTCTTTTTTTTCAATTGGAGTAGATAGATCTATCTATCGCCCGGTTCACACTCCTCCCACGTCTATTGAACAGGTGAAGAGGTTCATCCTTTGTTCCCTCTTTAGGACGTAGTTTCCGGCTTTCTCTTTTCCAATCTTTTCACTATTACGTAGGCCCCTGCACATCAGTGGCCTTACCGCCTTGCTCGGGGTGATGCGATTAAAAAAAATACAAAAAAAACGAGGTCAGATTCGGGCACTATATTTCGTGTCGGAGGTCATAAGTGTTAGCAGTGGTTTTTTTGTTGGTCGTGTGAAGTATTAGCTTGTTATACACATGTGCGTTGTGGCACAGTGGATATCGGCTCGGAACGAGAAACCGGGGAGCCGAGTTCGAATTCCAGTTGAATCCATTGTATTCACTTACGCGCAAATACCCTTGCGAAAGGTATTAATCCGTCTCTTCCTTCCAGTTATGGGTTAAATAACAGGACAGATTGGGTTCTGTAGCCTTAGTCGGCAACCAGTCTACCGCAGAAAGCAATGACAACCTACTGCGGGATAATCTCCTGCCCAGTCAGTCATGTCTCTTTCGAGACATGATCGCCCAAGCGTGTATCACGTATGGCACTTTAACTGACTGATACACATAGAGAATTTACAATGTAAACTTTTAAGTGGCTTCCCTGTGCCTCTTCTAAAAATACTTTCATGGCTTCTGCTCTGATGAACTTAATTCACTAGTGCCCCCTAGGTGTGAGTTTGCACGAGATACTAGATTGACAACTAGGTCCCACCCTTTTACAGTGAAACCGATTAAATGTAACCGCAATTTCTACTCCAATAGCTTCTTTTCTCGCACTTCCCACCTGTAGAATTCCCTTCCACATGCTTGCTTCCCCGACGGCTATAACCTCCAGGAGTTTAAATGTAAGGTCAATAGACACCTCCTAACACACTAACCTTCCCATTCTCTCCAACTCTTCCCCTATGTACATCCTAACTCGTCTATCGCCCTGTGTAACCCCCTGCGCTATAGTGGCAGTGGAATGCCTTGCTTGGGGTGACATGATTAAAAAAAAAGTGGTAAGGAAGAAGCATGAGAGTTACGGCGTTTATCTTTAAATGACAATAAACTCAGAGGGTACGATGAAAAGGACCTTTATGCACAAACAACATAACACGAAATACAATTGAATAAAAGTGAATAGAAATGTCCCCAAACACAAGGCAAAACTGAACATGTTACTTCAGTAATACAAATTACATTAAGACAAGGCAGGACCCACATGTCGGATGATCATTCACAGTTCTCCAAAGTTCTTGCTAACATATTAGCGGTAGCTAAGAGGAAGAAGGAGAATTGTCTCTTCGCTGGTTTTTATATATTGTGAAAATTTTGTTCGTCACTTCCAACGAAGGGCTTTTCACGTGTACGTTACCCTTACACAATTCAAGAGAGAAAAAGACTTATGATATGAAATCAATTTTATTAAAGAAAAACAATAAAGCAGTGTCTATATTAAAAGAAAAGGAAAGAAACGGATGTTGTTCACAACTGTTGCTGCTTAATAATGTCCTTTTAAGCTCACAAGAAATTAATCTTGTGATGGTAACAAAACGAAAGGATAGACAAGAAAGAAAGGTAGAAGAGAAGATATTGTCCACTTACAGTTTGGTAGAGCTTACAGTTTTAATTCGACATTCACATTCTTATCATTATTTTTTTATCTAGTCGAATTTAAGAATAGTCTCAAAAAGGTTCTCTTCCTTGTATCATAACATCAAAGTCCATTCCTTTTTTTTTTATGTCTGTCTTTTTTTCTAATATTGCAGTTTGTTGAATCTTAATTTACGAAACGATTCATTCATTTCTAAATCCGCCAATATTAACTTCTTCCTTTCATCCAGACCTTAGGATAATCCTTTTTTTCAACTGTTAAGTCCGGTTACGACTGTGCTGGGATAATCATTCAGTCTCAGCTTTCACTTAGAGACCTGAATAAGAACACGACTTAATCATAGACGAAATTTCGTTCCTTGATTTACGTCTAATGTCGACGGAGGAGAATCTTCATGACTAAATCATTAGTCAGCATTTCTTCTTGAGTCTTGAGTATTTGTGACTACTTTAATGTCCAGTCAGGACAGAGTTGGTTAATCCACAAGAACTCTGCATTTCTTCAGAGACAGGGACATGGCATCAGGTAACTTAGACGCCGGCTTCTTCCTTACGTCTGTTCTTTGTCGAGTCTTTTCACCAACTGGATTCTTTACTTCAAATTTCTTTCAAAACGGCGGGAAAAGATTCTCCGGGCCACTCAAAATGCAGAATCCGATCACATGACATAGCAGTCAAAGAAGTTGAACAATACATAGAGAGGGAAAGAAGAAAGCAGAAAAAGAAAAAGAAATAGAAACATATAGAAATAAAATTTCAACAATATGGGATCAACAGTCCCTCGGTTTCACGTGACTAATTACGGGAGATAACTCAAAAGTTTTGCTAACAAGACTAACGGTAGCTAAGAGGAAGAGGGAGAATTGTCTCTTCGATTGGATTTTTAAATGGGATATAGAATATGGGATTAACAGTCCCTCAGTGCCACGTGAGTAATTACGAGAGATAACACTGAAATCCCCTAAGAATATGCTGTAATGTTTTGTCTGTCTGTTGTTCAGTGCATATTGGTAATTGTATCTGTTATATAAGTGTGTTTGAGTTCTAGCCTTTGTTATATGATTTTTGTTTGTAGTTTGCGATGTCGTGTGTAGTTATTTTATGTTGGGTTTTGTATTTTATTTTGGGTGCATTTTGTTTAATGTTATACCATTACAAATTCTGCTTACTTTTAATCAAGTTTTTTTTTTTTTTTTTTTTACAAAACATTCCTGGATTTTTCCGCCTCTTCTTTGCATCTTGACTCCTACAATTCTATATTTTTAGCATATATATATATATATATATATATATATATATATATATAAGTTGAATATATGGATCGAAATTCTACATGATTATAGAATAAAGAACATTCTAGAAAACGTGTCTCAATCTAACGTGTTTCACAGGTGGCATCAAAATGTTCTTTTTGTTTCCATTTTCTCTAAAACTTCGTCCTTTTTCATATGTTCAGTTCTTGTTATTCTCATCATCCTTCAGCACAACCACATTTCTGTTGCTTTACATCTTTACTTCATCTATGAGAATTGTCAAACATGAAATATAGTTAAACTGATATTAAATAACATCAAAGTACGCTTTTCTCTTTTTCTCATCCGTTAAAATAACTCCCAAATATTTAATTTTTTTTTTTTTAATCGTATCACCCCGAGCAAGGCGGTAACGCCACTGATGTGCAGGGGGCTACGTAAGAGTGAAAAGATTGGAAAAGAGAAAGCCGGAAACCACATCCTAAACAAGGAACAAGGGATGAGCCTCTTCATCTGTTCAATAGACGTGGGTGGAGTGTGAACCGGGCGATAGATAGATCTATCTACTCCAATTGAGAAGAAAAAAAGAGTGAAAAGAATGGAAAAGAGAAAGCCGGAAACTACATCCTAAACAAGGAACATGGGATGAGCCTCTTCACCTGTTCAATAGACGTGGGTGGGGTGTGAACCGGGTGATAGTTTAGTCTATCTACTCCAATTGAAAAAAAAATAAAAAAAGAAAAGAGTGAAAAGATTGGAAAAGAGAAAGCCGGAAACTACATCCTAAACAAGGAACAAGGGATGAGCCTCTTCACCTGTTCAATAGACATGGGTGGAGTGTGAACCAGATGATAGTTTAGTCTATCTACTCCAATTGAGAAGAAAAAAAGAGTGAAAAGATTGGAAAAGAGAAAGCCGGAAACTACATCCTAAACAAGGAACAAGGGATGAGCCTCTTCACCTGTTCAATAGACGTGGGTGGAGTGTGAACCCGGTGATAGTTTAGTCTATCTACTCCAATTGAGAAGAAAAAAAGAGTGAAAAGATTGGAAAAGAGAAAGCCGGAAACTACATCCTAAACAAGGAACAAGGGATGAGCCTCTTCACCTGTTCAATAGACGTGGGTGGTGTGTGAACCGGGCGATAGTTTAGTCTTTGGGTTATTTGCTTGATTTTGATATCTTCAATTACTAATTTATATGTTATGTTATTTTTTTTTATAACAACCATCCATACAGGTTCGAATCCTGCCGAATGACACACATTTTCGTAACAAAATTTATTGTAAATAATCAGGCCAGTATAAATAAATATACTGTTTGATTAAAAATACCATATCTACTCAAATACGAGTATCGATTAAAAATAATGTTCAAACAAATAATTTCAATATGTCGGTTGTTAAACCATTTCGTTAATCTTCGAGATTTTCCGTAATACTGTCTGTTTACAGTTGGTGTTTAGTCTTTTCTTCTCGCCATCCTTACCAACCTTCTGGTAGTCTCTATCTGCTATCAACACTGCGCCATCTGGATATCTAATGTTAACGTTTTGCCTGCCAATAATATATCGTTATAAGACTTCTAATTCTCTCAGAATCGCTTCACTGTATAGGTTGAATGACCCGAACCTGCAAGAAATATATACGGAGAGCGTGAAAACGAAATGCGAAGAGCAAATTGAAAATGGAAGCTCAAAATGGGACGCATTCAGAGCGGCTCTAGTGACATCGGCGAACGACATCATTCCAAAGGAAAATGCACGCCAGAAGAAAAACGACTGTATCACCGAAGAGATTCTTCGCCTGATACAAAAGAGACAGAAAACGATGTCAAGATATGGAATGGAATACAAGAGACTACACATGGAAATACGGAGAAAATGCAGACTGGCTAAAGAAAGATGACTCAACGACAAATGTGCCGAAGTAGAGAGATCAAGCACAACAAATAATGGTGATATGCATAAAAAGATAAAGGAACGAACAGGACAAAAAACCCTCTAAGCACCAGGATGTATAAAAACAAAGGACGGTACACTTATACTAGAAAAAGAAAAATATTTTAGAGATGGGATGAGTATATTGCTGATCTCTTCCATGGCAAGAAAGAGCAACTAACAATACACAAAAATACGGATGGACCAGAAACATTAAAAACTGAAGTGAAATTGGCAATAGCCAAATTGAACAGAAATAAAGCAACAGGACTTAATGCGATTGTATTAGAGATGTTGATTCCCTTGAAAAACTTTGGCATAGACAGGCTCACAGAAATAATAAACGAAATCTACAACAGCAGCAATATACCAGAGGACCTAAACAGATCAATTTTCATAGCACTACCTAAGAAGCCAGGTGCAAAGGAATGTGAACTCCACCGAACAATCAGTTTAATGAGCCGCATAGCAAAACTCATCATCTGGATTCTGATGAACTGAGTACGCAACAGAATCTGCCCAGAGATAGGACAAGAAGAATGTGGTTTCCGGAACAAGGAATGTGATATTCATGCTCAGAATGCTATTTGAAAGAGCAATAGAAATGCAGAAGGACCTTTATCTATGCTTTATAGACTACGCAAAGGCAGTTGACAAAGTACACCACAAAAACTTGATAGAAATGATCGACAACCTCGACATTTTCGAAAAAGACGTTAGGATAATCAAGAATATATATTGGCAGCAAACCGCTTGTGTACAGATAGGAAGTGAATTCGGCAGGTATACAAAATTAGAAAGGGGCTTAAGGCAAGTATGTGTTTTCTCACTGGATCTATTCAAACAATTCTGAGAGAAATAAAACCCTTGCCAGGATTGGTCATTGGCGACCACAATCTCAACAATGTAAGATATGCAGATTACACAGTGCTGATAGCAGACACAGAAAGGAGAATGCAGGACCTCCTACAGGAGATAGCAAGAGAAAGTGAGAAGAAAGGACTAAGCATAAATTTCAAGAAAACTGAATGTATGGTCATCAGCAAAAAGAAGACCTTAAAATACTAATTACAGGTCAGAGAAACTAAAATATAAACAAGTAAAGAAATTTAAATACTTGGGAAGCATGCTGACAGAAAATCAAAGTGTGATGTTGAGATTCAAAAACGCATTGGCATTGCCAAGGACTCGTTTCAAAAGCTAACCAGATTGCTGAAAGATAGAAAAATCTCATTGAAAACAAAGAAGAGAGTGCTGGATTGCTATGTAATATTTGTCCTTCTGTATGGCCGTGAATGTTAGATGATCTCCCCAAGGATGAAGGAGAGGTTTGAGGCAGTAGAAATGTGGTTTTACAGAAGGATGCTGAGGATACCATGAACTGAGCATGTGACTAAAGACGAAGTGTTGGAGAGGGTGGAAATGAGGAGAAAACTCATACTTAACATAAAGAAGAGATAGATAATGTTTCTGGGACATGTAATGAGGAAGGAGGGCCTGGAGAATTTAATACTCACAGGACAGATAAAAGGAAAGAGAGACAAGGGAAAGCAGTACAAGATATATTTGATAGGTCTGAGCAAATAGATGGTAGATTGAGGTTTGTGAGAGATTTTTTTTTTTAATCATATCACCCGAAGCAAGGCGAAAATGCCACTGATGCGCAGGGAGCTACGTAAGAGTGAAAAGATTGGAAAAGAGAAAAACCGGAAACCACACCCTAAACAGGAAACAAGGGATGAGCCTCTTCATCTGTTCAATAGACATGAGTGGAGTGTGAACCGGGCTATCAAGAGAAAGAATTTAGAGAGCGACAAGAAACAGTGCCAAATGGAAGTCCATGATCGCCTACATCCTGAAGGGACACGGCACAAGAAGAAGAAGAAGAAGAAGAAGAAGAAGAAGAAGAAGAAGAAGAAGAATATTGTCAATACCGAAAATATCTAAGGCTACCATAATCTCGGTTATAGTCCTGCCTGACCCTGCCACTTTGATTCTGCTTAATTAGGTCAGTGCTAATTTTGTGCCTAATGCTGGATGATCTTTTTATTTTCCTTAATTTCTAATTACTTCAGCAACAGGCTCTTCCTAATATACTGATGGTGATTGGTATGACTGTCACCATTACCTTATAGTTTTCACTCAGTAAGTTCTTTGTACTTGACATTTACTTTTGTTTCTAGAGTTATATTTTATGTTAGTATTTTTGTATTCTTGCTAGTTAATAATTAGTTAATTATTTATTCAATGTTATCCAGGCCAAGATATGCTAATAATTTGCTACCATTCACTTATGAAATACATCAAAACAACATTCTTAATACATTGTAAATATTTTGTCAATATTACCCATTTATACATCTACCATTCACTTGTGCATTGAATACTGCTGACATATCTGGTCGGGTGCTCCTGCTATTCATTTCGAGATTCTCAACAAATTCCAAAAGAGGATCTGCAATGTAATATGTCATGACTTGGCATCTTGACATCAGTCACTTTCTCACTAATGTGAAGTGGCTTTCCTCTGTCTTTTCTACAAATATTTTCATGGAAACTACTCTGATGAGCTTTTTTTTCTTTAATGTTTCAACCATTAGTCGTTTTTAAGATGTGCAAGGTGGTGCAGTGGATATTGGTTCGGAACGAGAAATCTGGGAGCCGAGTTCGAATTCCAGTTTAATTCATTGCATTCACTTACACGCAAATACCCTTGGGAAAGGTATTAATCAGTCTCTTCCCTCCAGTTATGGGTTAAATAACAAGACAGATTGGGTTCTATAGCCTTGGCTGGCAACCAGTATACCACAAAAAAAACTGGCAATCTACTGCAGGATAATCTTCTGCCCAGTCAGTCATGTCTCTATCAAGACATGATCGTCCAAGTGTGTATCACGTATGTCACTTAACTGACTGATTATTAGATTGGCATTTAGATTCCACCCTTTTACCGTTGAAATAGTTAAATGCAACAACCATTTCTACTCGAAGAGTTTCTTTTCTCCCACTCTCTGTTTGTGGAACTCCCTTCCATTTGCTTGCTTCCCTGATAGCTACAATCTCCAAATGTTTAAATTCAACGTTGTCATCTTTTATCTCCCTAAATCCCATGCATCTCCCTAAATCCTGTTCACCACCCATCCTTTCTTTGGAATACCCTGTACCCTGTTTTTTTTCTGACACTGTAAACCCTTGCGTGCTAGTGGCACTTATGACTTGTTTAGGGTGAAATAATTATTATCAGTTTGGCTGGATCACTTCTAATATTAATAAGATTAATATTAATAGGATATTTCTTAACTACATGCCACTTTCTGTTTCGTTTTAAATCTCTTACCACTTCTGCGATTTATGCGTTACTCTTCTGTAATGAATTGAGTTCTCTCAGTGAGTAGCGTGTGTATACAGCACATATATATATGTATAACACGCTAAAATTTCCCTTCTCTCATTACAGGCGCCCATGGCTTAGGGAGTAAGGACTCCGACTGACATCAAATTAGTCGTGTTTCGATCCCGGCTGGAACCATGAGGATGAGCTGCAATATAAGCTTGTATGTGGATGATTAATTTATATATATAAATATCTTCTTCTTCTTCTCCTTCTATGTGCCTTGTTCTTTCAGGATGTAGGCGATCATGGCCTTCAATGTCTCCCTATTCCTGGTGGCTCTTAGCATGCACCACCCAAACCCCACTCTGCCATCCACTAGATCAAGCCCATAAATCTAGAATATACATTTATAGAAACTAACATGGACACAAATTGAGGGATCAGTTTATATATTGATTATAATATAGATTTGATCCCTCACTTTTTATCCACATTATATTTTCTTATAAACAGTTGGCATATATCTTCTACTTCGATGTGCCTTGTTCTTCCAGGACATAGGTGATCATGGCTTCCCACATCTCCCTATCTCTGGTGGCTCTTAGCACGCTTTCACCTGTAACATCTCGCAGCCCTGTTTTGTCATTCACTTGCTTAGGGCCTTCAAATATGTTATCCATTGTTTTCCTCCGTTTCTTTTTCCCTCTATCTGGCTTGTTAGTATCAGATATATATATATATATATATATATTTACGCTCTCACACCCTGATTGAGCACTCTGGAAGAATGGTAGACTTTGAAAAATAATAGCTACTCTGGCATCAACACATCGTTCAATCAGCAATGAATTAGAACACTCTCAGCTATTGGGTGTGTATAATGATAATATACACGCTAAAAAGTCTGCCTCCTTCTACCGAGCACCCGTAGCTCAGAGATAAAATCACTGACTGACGCCAATTCGGTCGGGTTTCAATCCTGGGTAAAAGGCGATCAGCTGTCTAACCGTACTGATGAGCTGTGATACAGTGAAACAGATCTGTCTGCGGATGACTATATATATATAAATGTAAAGTTATCGTTATACTTGTTTCGAAAAACCCTCTGAGTACATACACGGAAGGAAAAAATAGTGATAAAAAAGAATGAGCTAAGCACTTGAACATCAGTCAAGGTACGCAGCCCCACCCAAAAAAAACCAAGATGAGTAACTTAAAGCCTAGTTTTTTGCTATATATATATATATGGGAACTAAAAATGAAACTAAAAACGTTAGTAGAATAGTATTTGATATTAAAATCTCATTCCTCTCCGTGGTTCTCTCCGGCCTGCTCAGCCACCATTGCCCACAGGAACCATTACTTCCGTCTATTCCGGAGACAGTCAACTGATCACAATAGGCGCCTGTTCACATCTGCTCGCAATGAGTGCAAGAGAACCCTAAATGACGCCAAACAGTTGTTTGCTGAGAGAATGTGACAGCACATAGCTGACCGCAAGTTCGGCTCCAAGGACTATTGGAGGATTTGTAAACGAGTGCTCAACAATAGGAAACCCTCAATACCTCCTTTAATCCATGGATTTGAGGTTCTCATGTCATCTGCGGACAAAGCTGAGTGCTTTGCCCACAGATTCTCATCCAACTCCACATTTGACTCCTCCGGAGTACAGCCACCCGAATTCCCTATTAGAACTGAGGCCAAACTGCACGATGTATATATTACCCCGACAGTAGTATCCAGAGTAATTTCAAAACTCGACCTCCATAAGGCGTGTGGAGACGATGGAATCCCGGTGATAGTCCTTAAGAGGTGTGCTCCTGAACTTTCCCCAGTCCTCTCTAAACTATTTAACTACTGCCTTTCTGCTTCCTGCTTTCCTGCATGCTGGAAGTTCTCTTCAGTCGTTCCTGTATTTAAGAATTGTGTTGAATCCTCGGACCCATCCAACTATCGCCCTATCAGTCTTCTACCGATATTCGGGAAAGTATTCAAGGCTATAATCAATGCTGAAATAATTCATCATCTCACCGCCCACAAACTGTTCTCCGACAGGCAATATGGATTCCGCTTTGACAGGTCCACAGCCAACCTGCTAACAACCGTAACAGAGTACATGCTACAGGCCCTTGATGAGTCTGACGAGGCTCGCACGGTTGCTCTGGACATCTCCAAGGCTTTCGACAGGGTTTGGCACTCTGGCCTCCTATGCAAACTATGCGGTTATGGTATTACTGGTCACCTGCTTGACCTAATCCAATCTTTCTTAAATAACCGCAAAATGAAGGTCGTTCTGAATGGGCGTGCCTCTTCGTCCTACAGCACGAATGCTGGTGTCCCACAGGGCTCTATCCTGGGCTCGACGCTCTTCCTTATTTTCATCAACGACCTCCCAAATGAGATCAAGTCCCAAGTAGGCATCTACGCAAATGACACTACAATATACTCCCACACCAGTAAAAAACCTGTCGTGGTGGACAGACATAATCTCACTGCTGACCTTGAATGGGATCTACACTCTGTGGTGAACTGGGGCAAGAAGTGGCTTGTCAACTTCAATTCATCTAAGACCAAGCTGCTGTCTGTCAACCATTACAGGCAACCTCTCCCACCTCTCATAAGCATGGACCAAGCGCTTCTCCTGGAGAGTAATACACTATGACTCCTCGGACTTACCCTGTCCTCAGACCTCAAATGGAACCACTATATTGAATCCATAGCAAAATCTACTACTAAGATGGTTGGGTCACTATGTCAATCTAGGATGTTTTTTCCACCTGAATCCATCCTGCATATATACAAGTCAACCATCCGTCTGTGCATGGAGTACTGCTGCCATTTATGGTAAGGTGCCCCTGCCGTTCTCCTCAGTGTTCTTGACAGGCTCCAAAGGAGAGTCTGTAATGTGATAGGTACTGATCTGGCGGCTAGACTGCAGCCACTTCCCCATCATCGAAATGTGGCCTCCCTTTGTCTGTTCTATAAATACTTTCATGGCTTCTGCTCAGACGAACTTAAGTCACTGACGCCTCCTCAACAGGTGTTTACTCATGCAACCAGACTGGCAACTGGGTCCCACCCATTCACAGTCAGGTTAGCCAAATGCAGACGACAATTCTACTCCTGCAGCTTCTTCTCTCGCACTTCCCGCCTGTGGAACTCGCTCCCATATTCTTGCTTTCCTGATGGCTACAACCTCCAGAAATTTAAATGCAATGTCAATACTCATCTACTAACCACTGGACTCTAGCTCTCTCCCCTCCCCTGTGTAACCTTCCTTTTCTCTCCACCTATGTATCTGTCATCGCACCTGCATTCTCAGCTTTCTATTGCTCCTTTCTAACTAGTTTGTACTCCTCACTCTTTTCTAATTAATCTTTTTACAGTTATGTAGCCCCCAGCTCATCAGTGGCATTTCTGCCTTGCTTGGGGTGAAATGATTAAAAAATCTTTTTACATTTATGTAACCCCCAGCACATTAGTGGCATTTCCGCTTTGCTCGGGGTGAAAGGATTAAAAAAAAAAATGTAGCAAAACAGATAGAGCAAAAGATAAAAATCAAAAAATTTAATGAGTAAAATTATTTTGAAATCTTTCTCTCTCTCTCTCTCTCTCTCTCTCTCTCTCTCTCTCTCTCACTTAAATGCTCTGTCTCTTTTTCTTTCTCTTTCTTTCTTTCTTTCTCTGTCTTTTTCTCACTCTTTTTTCTTGCTCTCTCTTTCTTACTCTTGCTCTCTCTTTCTTACTCTTGCTCTCTCTCTCTTTCTCTCTCTGTCTCTCTTTTCATATATATTATCACAGTTGATAATGAAATTAACAGTCACGATTAAGTTATCTCATACGTAGTGATTGAAAAAATACATCAGTAATTTTCAAATTGACTATTGTCTTTATCATTTGAGCTTTATCACCATAAAAAAAAAATCTGCATGAAATAAAATCTCATATACTGATTAAGTTTTAAAAAATAGGAAAGCATGAAATAACAAAGTCGTAAATCAATGGTTGGGCGGATTTAATTAAACAAGAGATCAAACTTAAGTTTAGAACAAGTCCAGACATAGTTTGGAATGTACAGGTGACTACAAATAAATAATTGAATATATGTATACAATATACACATCTGTCATAGTTTTTATTGGATCAAGGCATGCGTATGGTCATCAAAGACATAATTATTATATCTATCTATCTATCTATCTATCTATCTATCTATCTGCAACCCTGTTCATATCTATCTATCTATCTATCTATCTATCTATCTATCTATCTATCTATCTATCTATCTATCTCACTGTGTTCATATCTATCTATCTATATATCTATCTGACTCATTGTTTTCATATCTATCTATCTATCTATCTATCTATCTATCTATCTATCTATCTCAGTTTGTTCATATCTAGCTAGCTAGCTAGCTATCTATCTATCTATCTATCTATCTCATTGTGTTCATATCTATCTATCTATTTATCTGACTCATTGTTTTCATATCTATCTATCTATCTATCTATCTATCTATCTATCTCACTGTGTTCATATCTATCTATCTATCTATCTATCTATCTATCTATCTATGTCAGCCCCTTCATATCTATCTATCTATCTATCTATCTATCTATCTATCTATCTATCTCAGCCTGTTCATATCTATCTATCTATCTATCTATCTATCTATCTATCTATCTCAGACTGTTCATATCTATCTATCTATCTATCTATCTATCTATCTATCTATCTACACACATGCGTGTGCACACACAAGCAAACACATATACCAGCCTGTCCATATCTGACCGTCTAACAATCTACCCTGTGTGTATTTGTATTTGTCTGGTGTATGTGTGTGCGCGTGTGTGTGTGTGTGTGTGTGTGTGTGTGCGTGTGTAGAGTGTGTATTTGTGTGTGTTACTAGGCCAAAAGTAATGTCTATATATACTTTAAATTCATAATCATAAAATAAAACTGACACCAAATAAAACATTTCCTTTTTTGCGTAATTTAGACGACAATCCATCCATCGCACCCCGTAAATATGTATGATAGATTCGGGAGAGAAAAAAATGTCTTGCACGGCACAGTGAACCAACTTTCTTAACATCTGATTTAGTAATGGATTCAACATTATCTTTTTTGTTTCATGTCAATCAAGAATTTTAGCTCAAAAAGGCACAATTATTCACTGGAGAATAGCATGAGCCATACGGATGGAAATTAATGAAGAGTCTTTTGGGTGACTAATAGAGAGCAGTTCACTTTTTAAAGTATATGGGAGTTATGGCCACTTCATGTTGAAAGGCCGGTTCTCATGCTATCACCAAAGTTAAGCAACGTCTATCTTGGTCAGTACTTAGATGGGTCATCGCTTGAGGATATAAGGTGCTGTAGGCTTGGATGTGTTGTTCATGTAATGGATAATGGTTCAAAAGGTAATCGGAGAGCTGAGTTCCAATTCCAGTTGGGTTCGTTATATTCACTTGCACATAAATACTCTTAGGATATGAATCCACATCTTCTCCCTCCAGTTATGGGTTAATTAGTAAAGCTTGTATCCCTAAAATCATTATTATCCCAAAAACAAAATTGCATACAAAATTGTTAGATTTCGGCATTAAATAACCCATAGATGCTGATATGCTGCTAAACAAAAAACAGTCAAGGCATTGGGAAAAGATCCTGCTGGATGTCTGTTTCACAAAGAAGCATTTGCTAAGGAAGGTGAAATATTGTAAGAATCTGGATAGATAATTTAGTAATCAAAGCACTTTCTATAAATTTTCAGCTAAGTAAATTGCTTTCTATGTCTGTTCCACAAAGAAGCATTTGCTAAGGAAGAAATATTGTAAGAAAATATTGTAAGAAAATATTGTAAGAATCTGGATAGATAATTACTGTGGAGTTAGTGTTGAAATAAATAATGAGAAGACTCAGAAACAGCAAAATAAAATAATGTATCAAGAAAATACAGATAGTTGTTCAAACTCAGTCGTATCTCCACTCAGCTGCAGGACAAATCAAGTTATGACCTTTACTCTCTGAGTCTCTGGATCTGACTGCCCGGAAGACAGAACCTGGTAACTGGACGTGACGTCAGGAATAGTCTTTTAGTCAATCGACTGAAAGGGGTGCCACCCTGACAATAATTTAGTAATCAAGTAAATTGCTTTCTCTTTTAATTAATGTAGCATATTTTAGAACAAAATTATAGTCAGACACCTTCACGAAAATTGAAATTATAGATTTAAAAAGATTTAAATAATATTATACAAAAATTAAAACCTGATCATATTCATTTGAAGTATAAAAATTTGATAAAGAGTTAGAAATAAATGTTTTTGGATATTTGTATGATAGTGGCAGTCAACGAGGCTATTTTATAATTATCAAAGGAGAGAATTAGAATATAAATCTAATATCATGGCAGTTTCACAAAATTAAGAGAGTAACAAAAAATACTTTACCCAGTGAGACATTAGTTCTAATAAGAGTAATTGACAATACATTTGGTGTTTCAATGCTCTTAGATAAATTGTTAAACAGTTACAAGAAAACCATTCCTATCAAGTGCTTTTGCAGATCAAGGCGATTTGGTCAAAACAATCCAATCAACTAAACTTATTGTAGATAAGAGAATAAAAATAGAGATAGCAATTATCATGGGAATGTTAAAAGATATATATATATATATATATATATATATATATATATATATATGTGTGTGTGTGTGTGTGTGTGTGTGAAAAGTGCATGTATATAATTATAAATATCAATATATATATATATAAATATGTAATTTGTTATATATATTATATTGTTTACATATTATATATGCGTGGTACTTATTTAAAAGTGCTCAATATCAGTGATAGAGCAAACATATTCATATAGATAGGTGTGAGTTTGTAACCCTGGGTTTCACGCTTTTGCGATCATCAGACAAACTCTGATGATCGCAAAAGCGTGAAACCCAGGGTTACAAACTCACACCTATCTATATATATACATGTGTGTGTCTGTGTGTGTGTTCAGTGGCATGGTCATGGTCTAATGGTCAGATTACTAATTGTTCCACTAAAAAGCTGTTTCATTTTACTACATAATAGAATGTTTGAGTTATGGAGAAAGGCAAGAATAACATATATATCCATTAAATTAAAAAAAGGAATTAGATTGTTAACTAATTCAGTTGTTTCTCCTCCCTAAACTTAAGGGATGCTTCTGAGTATCAGTAACAGGCTTGTCTCCCTTACATTAAGTTTGGGTAAGGGAAATAACTGAATTAGATAACAGTTAACATGTAAAAAAAAATTGAACGGGATTAACAACCTGATATTGTTGTTATGGCAATACAAAGAAATATTTAAATGAGTAATTAGCATTACCATAACAACGTGATATTTCATATAAAGTCATTATGTGTTTTATATTATAGTGTAATTAAAAAAATCAGAATTCTGAAGTAACAGAGGCTAGTGAAGAAAAGAATGGATCTGAATGACACATGCTGGTTAGCTATTGTGGTAGGGTTAGTTGTAAATGGGTAGGGTTAGGATTAGTTGAGTAGGGTTAGGGTTAGTTGGGTAGGGTTACGGTTAGGATTAGTTGAGTAGGGTTAGGGTTAGTTGGGTAGGGCTTGGGCTAGGGTTAGTTGGTTAGGGTTTGGGCTAGGGTTAGTTGAGTAGGCTTAGGGTTAGTTGGTTAGGGTTTGGGCTAGGGTTAGTTGGTTAGGGTTTGGGCTAGGGTTAGTTGAGTAGGCTTAGGGTTAGTTGGTTAGGGTTTGGGCTAGGGTTAGTTGGTTAGGGTTTGGGCTAGGGTTAGTTGAGTAGGCTTAGGGTTAGTTGGTTAGGGTTTGGGCTAGGGTTAGTTGGGTAGGGTTAGGGTTAGTTGGTTAGGGTTTGGGCTAGGGTTAGTTGAGTAGGCTTAGGGTTAGTTGGTTAGGGTTTGGGCTAGGGTTAGTTGGGTAGGGTTACGGTTAGGATTAGTTGAGTAGGGTTAGGGTTAGTTGGGTAGGGCTTGGGCTACGGTTAGTTGGTTAGGGTTTGGGCTAGGGTTAGTTGAGTAGGCTTAGGGTTAGTTGAGTAGGCTTAGGGTTAGTTGGTTAGGGTTTGGGCTAGGGTTAGTTGGGTAGGGTTACGGTTAGGATTAGTTGAGTAGGGTTAGGGTTAGTTGGGTGGGGCTTGGGCTAGGGTTAGTTGGTTAGGGTTTGGGCTAGGGTTAGTTGAGTAGGCTTAGGGTTAGTTGGTTAGGGTTTGGGCTAGGGTTAGTTGGGTAGGGTTACGGTTAGGATTAGTTGAGTAGAGTTAGGGTTAGTTGGGTAGGGCTTGGGCTAGGGTTAGTTGGTTAGGGTTTGGGCTAGGGTTAGTTGAGTAGGCTTAGGGTTAGTTGGTTAGGGTTTGGGATAGGGTTAGATGGTTAGGGTTTGGGCTAGGGTTAGTTGGTTAGGGTTTGGGCTAGGGTTAGTTGAGTAGGCTTAGGGTTAGTTGGTTAGGGTTTGGGCTAGGGTTAGTTGGTTAGGGTTTGGGCTAGGGTTAGTTGAGTAGGCTTAGGGTTAGTTGGTTAGGGTTTGGGCTAGGGTTAGTTGGGTAGGGTTACGGTTAGGATTAGTTGAGTAGGGTTAGGGTTAGTTGGGTAGGGCTTGGGCTAGGGTTAGTTGGTTAGGGTTTGGGCTGGAGGGTTAGTTGGTTAGGGTTTGGGCTAGGGTTAGTTGAGTAGGCTTAGGGTTAGTTGGTTAGGGTTTGGGCTAGGGTTAGTTGGTTAGGGTTTGGGCTAGGGTTAGTTGGTTAGGGTTTGGGCTAGGGTTAGTTGAGTAGGCTTAGGGTTAGTTGGTTAGGGTTTGGGCTAGGGTTAGTTGGTTAGGGTTTGGGCTAGGGTTAGTTGAGTAGGCTTAGGGTTAGTTGGTTAGGGTTTGGGCTAGGGTTAGTTGGGTAGGGTTACGGTTAGGATTAGTTAGTAGGGTTAGGGTTGGTTGGTTAGGGTTTGGGCTAGGGTTAGTTGGGTAGGGTTACGGTTAGGATTAGTTGAGTAGGGTTAGTTGGGTAGGGCTTGGGCTAGGGTTAGTTGGTTAGGGTTTGGGCTAGGGTTAGTTGAGTAGGCTTAGGGTTAGTTGGTTAGGGTTTGGGCTAGGGTTAGTTGGTTAGGGTTTGGGCTAGGGTTAGTTGAGTAGGCTTAGGGTTAGTTGGTTAGGGTTTGGGCTAGGGTTAGTTGGGTAGGGTTACGGTTAGGATTAGTTGAGTAGGGTTAGGGTTAGTTGGTTAGGGTTTGGGCTAGGGTTATTTGGGTAGGGTTACGGTTAGGATTAGTTGAGTAGGGTTAGGGTTAGTTGGGTAGGGCTTGGGCTAGGGTTAGTTGGTTAGGGTTTGGGCTAGGGTTAGTTGAGTAGGCTTATGGTTAGTTGGTTAGGGTTTGGGCTAGGGTTAGTTGGGTAGGGTTACGGTTAGGATTAGTTGAGTAGGGTTAGAGTTAGTTGGGTAGGGCTTGGGCTAGGGTTAGTTGGTTAGGGTTTGGGCTAGGGTTAGTTGAGTAGGCTTAGGGTTAGTTGGTTAGGGTTTGGGCTAGGGTTAGTTGGGTAGGGTTACGGTTAGGATTAGTTGAGTAGGGTTAGGGTTAGTTGGGTAGGGCTTGGGCTAGGGTTAGTTGGTTAGGGTTTGGGCTAGGGTTAGTTGAGTAGGCTTAGGGTTAGTTGGTTAGGGTTTGGGCTAGGGTTAGTTGGGTAGGGTACGGGTAGGATTAGTTGAGTAGGGTTAGGGTTAGTTGGGTAGGGCTTGGGCTAGGGTTAGTTGGTTAGGGTTTGGGCTAGGGTTAGTTGAGTAGGCTTAGGGTTAGTTGGTTAGGGTTTGGGCTAGGGTTAGTTGGGTAGGGTTACGGTTAGGATTAGTTGAGTAGGGTTAGGGTTAGTTGGGTAGGGCTTGGGCTAGGGTTAGTTGGTTAGGGTTTGGGCTAGGGTTAGTTGAGTAGGCTTAGGGTTAGTTGGTTAGGGTTTGGGCTAGGGTTAGTTGGTTAGGGTTTGGGCTAGGGTTAGTTGAGTAGGCTTAGGGTTAGTTGGTTAGGGTTTGGGCTAGGGTTAGTTGGGTAGGGTTACGGTTAGGATTAGTTGAGTAGGGTTAGGGTTAGTTGGTTAGGGTTAGGGCTAGGGTTAGTTGGGTAGGGTTACGGTTAGGATTAGTTGAGTAGGGTTAGGGTTAGTTGGGTAGGGCTTGGGCTAGGGTTAGTTGGTTAGGGTTTGGGCTAGGGTTAGTTGAGTAGGCTTAGGGTTAGTTGGTTAGAGTTTGGGCTAGGGTAAGTTGGGTAGGGTTACGGTTAGGATTAGTTGAGTAGGGTTAGTGTTAGTTGGGTAGGGCTTGGGCTAGGGTTAGTTGGTTAGGGTTTGGGCTAGGGTTAGTTGAGTAGGCTTAGGGTTAGTTGGTTAGGGTTTGGGCTAGGGTTAGTTGGGTAGGGTTACGGTTAGGATTAGTTGAGTAGGGTTAGGGTTAGTTGGGTAGGGCTTGGGCTAGGGTTAGTTGGTTAGGGTTTGGGCTAGGGTTAGTTGAGTAGGCTTAGGGTTAGTTGGTTAGGGTTTGGGCTAGGGTTAGTTGGTTAGGGTTTGGGCTAGGGTTAGTTGAGTAGGCTTAGGGTTAGTTGGTTAGGGTTTGGGCTAGGGTTAGTTGGTTAGGGTTTGGGCTAGGGTTAGTTGAGTAGGCTTAGGGTTAGTTGGTTAGGGTTTGGGCTAGGGTTAGTTGGGTAGGGTTACGGTTAGGATTAGTTGAGTAGGGTTAGGGTTAGTTGGTTAGGGTTTGGGCTAGGGTTAGTTGGGTAGGGTTACGGTTAGGATTAGTTGAGTAGGGTTGGTTGGGTAGGGCTTGGGCTAGGGTTAGTTGGTTAGGGTTTGGGCTAGGGTTAGTTGAGTAGGCTTAGGGTTAGTTGGTTAGGGTTTGGGCTAGGGTTAGTTGGGTAGGGTTACGGTTAGGATTAGTTGAGTAGGGTTAGGGTTAGTTGGGTAGGGCTTGGGCTAGGGTTAGTTGGTTAGGGTTTGGGCTAGGGTTAGTTGAGTAGGCTTATGGTTAGTTGGTTAGGGTTTGGGCTAGGGTTAGTTGGGTAGGGTTACGGTTAGGATTAGTTGAGTAGGGTTAGAGTTAGTTGGGTAGGGCTTGGGCTAGGGTTAGTTGGTTAGGGTTTGGGCTAGGGTTAGTTGAGTAGGCTTAGGGTTAGTTGGTTAGGGTTTGGGCTAGGGTTAGTTGGGTAGGAGGTTACCGGTTAGGATTAGTTGAGTAGGGTTAGGGTTAGTTGGGTAGGGCTTGGGCTGGGGTTAGTTGGTTAGGGTTTGGGCTAGGGTTAGTTGAGTAGGCTTGGGTTAGTTGGTTAGGGTTTGGGCTAGGGTTAGTTGGGTAGGGTACGGGTAGGATTAGTTAGTGGGGTTAGGAGGGTTAGTTTGGGTAGGGCTTGGGCTAGGGTTAGTTGGTTAGGGTTTGGGCTAGGGTTAGTTGAGTAGGCTTAGGGTTAGTTGGTTAGGGTTTGGGCTAGGAGTTAGTTGGGTAGGGTTACGGTTAGGATTAGTTGAGTAGGGTTAGGGTTAGTTGGGTAGGGCTTGGGCTAGGGTTAGTTGGTTAGGGTTTGGAGCTAGGTTAGTTGAGTAGGCTTAGGGTTAGTTGGTTAGGGTTTGGGCTAGGGTTAGTTGGGTAGGGTTACGGTTAGGATTAGTTGAGTAGAGGTTAGGGTTAGTTGGTTAGGGTTTGGGCTAGGGTTAGTTGGTTAGGGTTTGGGCTAGGGTTGGTTGGTTAGGGTTTGGGCTAGGGTTAGTTGAGTAGGCTTAGGGTTAGTTGGTTAGGGTTTGGGCTAGGGTTAGTTGGGTAGGGTTACAGTTTGGGGATTAGTTGAGTAGGGTTAGGGTTAGTTGGGTAGGGCTTGGGCTGGGGTTAGTTGGTTAGGGTTTGGGCTAGGAGTTAGTTGAGTAGGCTTGGGGTTAGTTGGTTAGGGTTTGGGCTGAGGGTTAGTTGGGTAGGGTTTGGGCTAGGGTTAGTTGAGTAGGCTTAGGGTTAGTTGGGGGTGGGGCTTGGGCTAGGGTTAGTTGGTTAGGGTTTGGGCTAGGGTTAGTTGAGTAGGCTTAGGGTTAGTTGGTTAGGGTTTGGGCTAGGGTTAGTTGGTTAGGGTTTGGGCTAGGAGTTAGTTGAGTAGGCTTGGGGTTAGTTGGATTGGGAGTTTGAATAGGGTTAGTTGGTTAGGGTTTGGGCTAGGAGTTAGTTGAGTAGGCTTAGGGTTAGTTGGTTAGGGTTTGAGCTAGGGTTAGTTGGGTAGGGTTACGGTTAGGATTAGTTGAGTAGGGTTAGGGTTAGTTGGGTAGGGCTTGGGCTAGGGTTAGTTGGTTAGGGTTTGGGCTAGGGTTAGTTGAGTAGGGTTACGGTTAGGATTAGTTGAGTAGGGTTAGGGTTAGTTGGTTAGGGTTTGGGCTAGGGTTATTTGGGTAGGGTTACGGTTAGGATTAGTTGAGTAGGGTTAGGGTTAGTTGGGTAGGGCTTGGGCTAGGGTTAGTTGGTTAGGGTTTTGGGCTAGGGTTAGTTGAGTAGGCTTATGGTTAGTTGGTTAGGGTTTGGGCTAGGGTTAGTTGGGTAGGGTTACGGTTAGGATTAGTTAGTGGGGTTAGAGTTAGTTGGGTAGGGCTTGGGCTAGGGTTAGTTGGTTAGGAGGGTTTGGGCTAGGGTTAGTTGAGTAGGCTTAGGGTTAGTTGGTTAGGGTTTGGGCTAGGGTTAGTTGGGTAGGGTTACGGTTAGGATTAGTTGAGTAGGGTTAGGGTTAGTTGGGTAGGGCTTGGGCTAGGGTTAGTTGGTTAGGGTTTGGGCTAGGGTTAGTTGAGTAGGCTTAGGGTTAGTTGGTTAGGGTTTGGGCTAGGGTTAGTTGGGTAGGGTACGGGTAGGATTAGTTAGTGGGGTTAGGGTTAGTTGGGTAGGGCTTGGGCTAGGGTTAGTTGGTTAGGGTTTGGGCTAGGGTTAGTTGAGTAGGCTTAGGGTTAGTTGGTTAGGGTTTGGGCTAGGGTTAGTTGGGTAGGGTTACAGTTGGGATTAGTTGAGTAGGGTTAGGGTTAGTTGGGTAGGGCTTGGGCTAGGGTTAGTTGGTTAGGGTTTGGGCTAGGAGTTAGTTGAGTAGGCTTAGGGTTAGTTGGTTAGGGTTTGGGCTAGGGTTAGTTGGTTAGGGTTTGGGCTAGGGTTAGTTGAGTAGGCTTAGGGTTAGTTGGTTAGGGTTTGGGCTAGGGTTAGTTGGGTAGGGTTACGGTTAGGATTAGTTGAGTAGGGTTAGGGTTGGTTGGTTAGGGTTTGGGCTAGGGTTAGTTGGGTAGGGTTACGGTTAGCATTAGTTGAGTAGGGTTAGGGTTAGTTGGGTAGGGCTTGAGCTAGGGTTAGTTGGTTAGGGTTTGGGGCTAGGGTTAGTTGAGTAGGCTTAGGGTTAGTTGGTTAGAGTTTGAGCTAGGGTAAGTTGGGTAGGGTTACGGTTAGGATTAGTTGAGTAGGGTTAGTGTTAGTTGGGTAGGGCTTGGGCTAGGGTTAGTTGGTTAGGGTTTGGGCTAGGGTTAGTTGAGTAGGCTTATGGTTAGTTGGTTAGGGTTTGGGCTAGGGTTAGTTGGGTAGGGTTACGGTTAGGATTAGTTGAGTAGGGTTAGAGTTAGTTGGGTAGGGCTTGGAGGCTAGGGTTAGTTGGTTAGGGTTTGGGCTAGGGTTAGTTGAGTAGGCTTAGGGTTAGTTGGTTAGGGTTTGGGCTGGGGTTAGTTGGGTAGGGTTTTGATTAGGATTGAGTAGGGTTAGGGTTAGTTGGGTAGGGCTTGGAGCTGGGGTTAGTTGGTTAGGGTTTGGGCTAGGGTTGGTTGAGTAGGCTTAGGGTTAGTTGGTTAGGGTTTGGGCTAGGAGTTAGTTGGGTAGGGTACGGTAGGATTAGTTGAGTAGGGTTAGGGTTAGTTGGGTAGGGCTTGGGCTAGGGTTGGTTGGTTAGGGTTTGGGCTAGGGTTGGTGGTAGGCTTGGGGTTAGTTGGTTAGGGTTTGGGCTAGGGTTAGTTGGGTAGGGTTACGGTTGGGATTAGTTGGTAGGGTTAGGGTTAGTTGGGTAGGGCTTGGGCTGAGGTTAGTTGGTTAGGGTTTGGGCTAGGGTTAGTTGAGTAGGCTTAGGGTTAGTTGGTTAGGGTTTGGGCTAGGGTTAGTTGGTTAGGGTTTGGGCTAGGGTTAGTTGAGTAGGCTTAGGGTTAGTTGGTTAGGGTTTGGGCTAGGGTTAGTTGGGTAGGGTTACGGTTAGGATTAGTTGAGTAGGGTTAGGGTTAGTTGGTTAGGGTTTGGGCTAGGGTTAGTTGGGTAGGGTTACGGTTAGCATTAGTTGAGTAGGGTTAGGGTTAGTTGGGTAGGGCTTGGGCTAGGGTTAGTTGGTTAGGGTTTGGGCTAGGGTTAGTTGAGTAGGCTTAGGGTTAGTTGGTTAGAGTTTGGGCTAGGGTAAGTTGGGTAGGGTTACGGTTAGGATTAGTTGAGTAGGGTTAGTGTTAGTTGGGTAGGGCTTGGGCTAGGGTTAGTTGGTTAGGGTTTGGGCTAGGGTTAGTTGAGTAGGCTTAGGGTTAGTTGGTTGGGTTTGGGCTAGGGTTAGTTGGGTAGGGTTACGGTTAGGATTAGTTGAGTAGGGTTAGGGTTAGTTGGGTAGGGCTTGGGCTAGGGTTAGTTGGTTAGGGTTTGGGCTAGGAGTTAGTTGAGTAGGCTTAGGGTTAGTTGGTTAGGGTTTGGGCTAGGGTTAGTTGGGTAGGGTTACGGTTAGGATTAGTTGAGTAGGGTTAGGGTTAGTTGGGTAGGGCTTGGGCTAGGGTTAGTTGGTTAGGGTTTGGGCTAGGGTTAGTTGAGTAGGCTTAGGGTTAGTTGGTTAGGGTTTGGGCTAGGGTTAGTTGGGTAGGGTTACGGTTAGGATTAGTTGAGTAGGGTTAGGGTTAGTTGGGTAGGGCTTGGGCTAGGAGGGGTTAGTTGGTTAGGGTTTGGGCTAGGGTTAGTTGAGTAGGCTTAGGGTTAGTTGGTTAGGGTTTGGGCTAGGGTTAGTTGGTTAGGGTTTGGGCTAGGGTTAGTTGAGTAGGCTTAGGGTTAGTTGGGTAGGGCTTGAGCTAGGGTTAGTTGGTTAGGGTTTGGGCTAGGGTTAGTTGAGTAGGCTTAGGGTTAGTTGGTTAGAGGTTTGGGCTAGGGTTAGTTGGTTGAGGGTTTGGGCTAGGGTTAGTTGAGTAGGCTTAGGGTTAGTTGGTTAGGGTTTGGGCTAGGGTTAGTTGGTGGGGTTACGGGGTAGGATTAGTTGAGTAGGGTTAGGGTTAGTTGGGTAGGGCTTGGGCTAGGGTTAGTTGGTTAGGGTTTGGGCTAGGGTTAGTTGAGTAGGCTTAGGGTTAGTTGGTTAGGGTTTGGGCTAGGGTTAGTTGGGTAGGGTTATGGTTGGGATTAGTTGAGTAGGGTTAGGGTTAGTTGGGTAGGGCTTGGGCTAGGGTTAGTTGGTTAGGGTTGGGCTAGGGTTAGTTGAGTAGGCTTAGGGTTAGTTGGTTGGGGTTTGGGCTGGGGTTAGTTGGGTAGGGTTACGGTTAGGATTAGTTGAGTAGGGTTAGGGTTAGTTGGGTAGGGCTTGGGCTAGGGTTAGTTGGTTAGGGTTTGGGCTAGGGTTAGTTGAGTAGGCTTAGGGTTAGTTGGTTAGGGTTTGGGCTAGGATTAGTTGGTTAGGGTTTGGGCTAGGGTTAGTTGAGGGTTAGCTGGGGTTAGGGTTGGTTAGGGTTTGGGCTAGGGTTAGTTGGGTAGGGTTACGGTTAGGATTAGTTGGTAGGGTTAGGGTTAGTTGGGTAGGGCTTGGGCTAGGGTTAGTTGGTTAGGGTTTGGGCTAGGGTTAGTTGAGTAGGCTTAGGGTTAGTTGGTTAGGGTTTGGGCTAGGGTTAGTTGGGTAGGGTTACGGTTAGGATTAGTTGAGTAGGGTTAGGGTTAGCTGGGTAGGGCTTGGGCTAGGGTTAGTTGGTTTAGGGTTTGGGCTAGGGTTAGTTTGAGTAGGCTTAGGGTTAGTTGGTTAGGGTTTGGGCTAGGGTTAGTTGGGTAGGGTTACGGTTAGGATTAGTTGAGTAGGGTTAGGGTTAGGGTTGGGTAGGGCTTGGGCTACGGTTAGTTGGTTAGGGTTTGGGCTAGGGTTAGTTGAGTAGGCTTAGGGTTAGTTGGTTAGGGTTTGGGCTAGGGTTAGTTGGAGGGTAGGGTTACGGTTAGGATTAGTTGAGTAGGGTTAGGGTTAGTTGGGTAGGGCTTGGGCTAGGGTTAGTTGGTTAGGGTTTGGGCTAGGGTTAGTTGAGTAGGCTTAGGGTTAGTTGGTTAGGGTTTGGGCTAGGGTTAGTTGGGTAGGCTTAGGGTTAGTTGGTTAGGGTTTGGGCTAGGGTTAGCCAGGTTACAGGGTAGGGTTAGGGTTAGAATTAGTTGAGTAGGGTTAGGGTCAGTTGGTTAGGGTTTGGGCTAGGGTTAGTTGGGTAGGGTTTGGGCTAGGGTTAGTTGAGTAGGGTTAGGGTCAGTTGGGTAGTGTTTGGGCTAGGGTTAGTTGGTTAGGGTTTGGGCTAGGGTTAGTTGAGTAGGGTTAGGGTTAGTTGGGTAGGGCTTAGGGCTAGGGTTAGTTGGTTAGGGTTTGGGCTAGGGTTAGTTGAGTAGGCTTAGGGTTAGTTGGTTAGGGTTTGGGCTAGGGTTAAGTTTGGGTAGGGTTACGGTTAGGATTAGTTGAGTAGGGTTAGGGTTAGTTGGGTAGGGCTTGGGCTAGGGTTAGTTGGTTAGGGTTTGGGCTAGGGTTAGTTGAGTAGGCTTAGGGTTAGTTGGTTAGGGTTTGGGCTAGGGTTAGTTGGGTAGGGTTATGGTTAGGATTAGTTGAGTAGGGTTAGGGTTAGTTGGGTAGGGCTTGGGCCTAGGGTTAGTTGGTTAGGGGCTTTGGGCTAGGGTTAGTTGAGTAGGCTTAGGGTTAGTTGGTTAGGGTTTGGGCTAGGGTTAGTTGGTTAGGGTTTGGGCTAGGGTTAGTTCAGTAGGCTTAGGGTTAGATGGTTAGGGTTTGGGCTAGGGTTAGTTGGTTAGGGTTTGGGCTAGGGTTAGTTGAGTAGGCTTAGGATTAGTTGGTTAGGGTTTGGGCTAGGGTTAGTTGGGTAGGGTTACGGTTAGGATTAGTTGAGTAGGGTTAGTGTTAGTTGGGTAGGGCTTGGGCTAGGGTTAGTTGGTTAGGGTTTGGGCTAGGGTTAGTTGAGTAGGCTTAGGGTTAGTTGGTTAGGGTTTGGGCTAGGGTTAGTTGGGTAGGGTTACGGTTAGGATTAGTTGAGTAGGGTTAGGGTTAGTTGGGTAGGGCTTGGGCTACGGTTAGTTGGTTAGGGTTTGGGCTAGGGTTAGTTGAGTAGGCTTAGGGTTAGTTGGTTAGGGTTTGGGCTAGGGTTAGTTGGGTAGGGTTACGGTTAGGATTAGTTGAGTAGGGTTAGGGTTAGTTGGGTAGGGCTTGGGCTAGGGTTAGTTGGTTAGGGTTTGGGCTAGGGTTAGTTGAGTAGGCTTAGGGTTAGTTGGTTAGGGTTTGGGCTAGGGTTAGTTGGGTAGGGTTACGGTTAGGATTAGTTGAGTAGGGTTAGGGTTAGTTGGGTAGGGCTTGGGCTAGGGTTAGTTGTTTAGGGTTTGGGCTAGGGTTAGTTGAGTAGGCTTAGGGTTAGTTGGTTAGGGTTTGGGCTAGGGTTAGTTGGGTAGGGTTACGGTTAGGATTAGTCGAGTAGGGTTAGGGTTAGTTGGGTAGGGCTTGGGCTAGGGTTAGTTGGTTAGGGTTTGGGCTAGGGTTAGTTGAGTAGGCTTAGGGTTAGTTGGTTAGGGTTTGGGCTAGGGTTAGTTGGGTAGGCTTAGGGTTAGTTGGTTAGGGTTTGGGCTAGGGTTAGTTGGGTAGGGTTAGGGTTAGAATTAGTTGAGTAGGGTTAGGGTCAGTTGGTTAGGGTTTGGGCTAGGGTTAGTTGGGTAGGGTTTGGGCTAGGGTTAGTTGAGTAGGGTTAGGGTCAGTTGGGTAGGGTTTGGGCTAGGGTTAGTTGGTTAGGGTTTGGGCTAGGGTTAGTTGAGTAGGGTTAGGGTTAGTTGGTTAGGGTTTGGGCTAGGGTTAGTTGGTTAGGGTTTGGGCTAGGGTTAGTTGAGTAGGCTTAGGGTTAGTTGGTTAGGGTTTGGGCTAGGGTTAGTTGGTTAGGGTTTGGGCTAGGGTTAGTTGGGTAGGGTTACGGTTAGGATTAGTTGAGTAGGGTTAGGGTTAGTTGGGTAGGGCTTGGGCTAGGGTTAGTTGGTTAGGGTTTGGGCTAGGGTTAGTTGAGTAGGCTTAGGGTTAGTTGGTTAGGGTTTGGGCTAGGGTTAGTTGGTTAGGGTTTGGGCTAGGGTTAGTTGAGTAGGCTTAGGGTTAGTTGGTTAGGGTTTGGGCTAGGGTTAGTTGATTAGGGTTTGGGCTAGGGTTAGTTGAGTAGGCTTAGGGTTAGTTGGTTAGGGTTTGGGCTAGGGTTAGTTGGTTAGGGTTTGGGCTAGGGTTAGTTGAGTAGGCTTAGCGTTAGTTGGTTAGGGTTTGGGCTAGGGTTAGTTGGTTAGGGTTTGGGCTAGGGTTAGTTGAGTAGGCTTAGGGTTAGTTGGTTAGGGTTTGGGCTAGGGTTAGTTGGGTAGGGTTACGGTTAGGATTAGTTGAGTAGGGTTAGGGTTAGTTGGGTAGGGCTTGGGCTAGGGTTAGTTGGTTAGGGTTTGGGCTAGGGTTAGTTGAGTAGGCTTAGGGTTAGTTGGTTAGGGTTTGGGCTAGGGTTAGTTGAGTAGGCTTAGGGTTAGTTGGTTAGGGTTTGGGCTAGGGTTAGTTGGTTAGGGTTTGGGCTAGGGTTAGTTGAGTAGGCTTAGGGTTAGTTGGTTAGGGTTTGGGCTAGGGTTAGTTGGGTAGGGTTTGGGTTAGTTGGTTAGGGTTTGGGCTAGGGTTAGTTGGTTAGGGTTTGGGCTAGGGTTAGTTGAGTAGGCTTAGGGTTAGTTGGTTAGGGTTTGGGCTAGGGTTAGTTGGTTAGGGTTTGGGCTAGGGTTAGTTGAGTAGGCTTAGGGTTAGTTGGTTAGGGTTTGGGCTAGGGTTAGTTGGGTAGGGTTACGGTTAGGATTAGTTGAGTAGGGTTAGGGTTAGTTGGGTAGGGCTTGGGCTAGGGTTAGTTGGTTTGGGTTTGGGCTGGAGTTAGTTGAGTAGGCTTAGGGTTAGTTGGTTAGGGTTTGGGCTTAGGGTTAGTTGGGTAGGGTTACGGTTAGGATTAGTTGAGTAGGGTTAGGGTTAGTTGGGTAGGGCTTGGGCTAGGGTTAGTTGGTTAGGGTTTGGGCTAGGGTTAGTTGAGTAGGCTTAGGGTTAGTTGGTTAGGGTTTGGGCTAGGGTTAGTTGGTTAGGGTTTGGGCTAGGGTTAGTTGGTTAGGGTTTGGGCTAGGGTTAGTTGAGTAGGCTTAGGGTTAGTTGGTTAGGGTTTGGGCTAGGGTTAGTTGGTTAGGGTTTGGGCTAGGGTTAGTTGAGTAGGCTTAGGGTTAGTTGGTTAGGGTTTGGGCTAGGGTTAGTTGGTTAGGGTTTGGGCTAGGGTTAGTTGAGTAGGCTTAGGGTTAGTTGGTTAGGGTTTGGGCTAGGGTTAGTTGGTTAGGGTTTGGGCTAGGGTTAGTTGAGTAGGCTTAGGGTTAGTTGGTTAGGGTTTGGGCTAGGGTTAGTTGGTTAGGGTTTGGGCTAGGGTTAGTTGAGTAGGCTTAGGGTTAGTTGGTTAGGGTTTGGGCTAGGGTTAGTTGGGTAGGGTTACGGTTAGGATTAGTTGAGTAGGGTTAGGGTTAGTTGGGTAGGGCTTGGGCTAGGGTTAGTTGGTTAGGGTTTGGGCTAGGGTTAGTTGAGTAGGGTTAGGGTCAGTTGGGTAGGGTTTGGGCTAGGGTCAGTGGGGTACTGGAGGATAAACTTCATGAATTAATTCTAGGTTTTGCTTGAGGCATATTCTTTATTTCAAATCTTTGCTCTCATAGAATAATAAATTAGAACTAACAGTAGTTTGAATGAAGTAAGGAAAATGGAATGTCACTTATCCCCGTGGTAAAGGAGAAGAAGAAGCGGCAACAGTTGGCGATTTCTTTTATAGAAAAATATTTCGCAAAAGAGCGAAGAATTAAGGGAAGGAAGGAAAACAGTAAAGCTCAAATGAAAATACAAGTCAGTGATTTTTTGTTTGGTGTTGTAGGGATTAAATAAAAATATGAAATAAAATAAAAAACACTAAATGAAATAAAAACTATGAAATAAAATAAAAATACAAAATAAAAGTACGAAATAAAATAAACATAAACATCTCCCACGGGTCCTCTGACAGGAGAGACAATTGATGCAAGCAAGTGCAAAAAGAGAGGCCTCCTGGTGCTAAAAATAAACTCGATCTCTTTCTCTGTTGGACTTTAGATGGTAAAGACATGCCAACCTGTTCGGGAAGGAATTTCCCCAACAAGAGGTCATTGGAACTAAAAATAAAATCAGTGTCCAAACTGTTCCTCTAGTGTCTCTGTGTCTTTCCTTTTCTCTTTGCCTATTTATTTCAGCGGCAAAAACCATTCAACAAGTTTTGAATGTTTAGGCGAAAGAACCAACCAAGCAGTAATAGCCATTGAAAGTTTGAAAGAGATTTAAGGAAAGGGTAATAGAAATCCCGCGGGAAGTTTTTTAATTTTTATTTTTTGAATTACAAGATATTTTGGCACAGTCGAGTCTGGAATGGTGAGACTGGGAAGAGACGACATACCACTGTTTAACAAGGAAGGTGATGTAGTTACATGGATAAAAAAAGGTGAGATTGGTCACCAAGCTTCAAAAAGTACCAGACCTGTTAGTTTCTTTCTACTTTTTCTACCAGGAGATGCACTTTTACTTTACCTAAAAAATGAGTGATGAGGACCAGTTGGATAAGGATATGATAGACCAGACTGAAGAAAGTATTCACTGAAGGGTTTTTTGAAGCTTATGAAAAGCTCAAGAGAGTGAAATGAACTGGGGAATTAGTAGATATCTATGTCAATAATAATTTTTGGTTGTTTTGTATGTGAAAGATTCACTCTCACCCAGATTGATTTATGGTTGAGTTCATTTTTTCTTGAAACAGAAAAAAATTAGTTCATATTTTGTCTAGAGTTGTAGTGTTTGTTGTAGTTTCAGTGGTTCTTTCTGTGAACTTTTTGTTGTATGTGCTGTTGTGGGAATCCCCTTCACTATGGCTTGGGGCTCCCCTACAGCATTCAACGTCAGCAATGCCTGCAGTATCTGCTTAGGCTTCTAATAGGCCAAGGAAGAAAGTCTGGGGAACTACATGGCCCTGCAAGACCATTATGTTCATTAAACAAAGGGAAATGAGTATTTCACAATTTCAGAGACCCTGTGGGTTATTACTGTCCAGATAATTTCCTTATTAACGACTGACACGTGAACTCGCAAGCTTAATGGTATCAGCAGAAATGCCAGGGCTCTCAAGAGTCTCCAAATCCAGCCAATAATCCTTGCAAAGAGATTCAATGTCATAAAGGACATCTTGCTAGCGAATGAAGAAAAAACAAAGAAGTTGGCAGGTAGCATAATGACGAGCAAGTTAGTACAACTGTAAACAGAATACATGGGCCTCTAGAGGATAAAGGTGACGCTACACGGGGCGTCCATGGATATTACATTGAAACAACTGAGGGTCTTCTTCTCAAAGTTTGGTTAAGTAAATGATGTCTTGACAGCGGCCAGTAGAGCGGGTATAGCAACTAGTGAATTTGTCCAGCAAATTACCGTTAGGAGAAAAAGTTTTATAGACATTCTGGACATATTATCTTATCGTGGCTAGACCATTCTTGTCATAGAGGGTCATTGTACCTACGGCTGATCCTGTGGCACTAAAGGATATTTAAATAGAGAATTTCATGGCAAGGACCCGGTACCAACAGCTCAATAATCACCAGACCAGTCAGTCAGTTAAGTGCCATATGTGATACATGCTTTGGGTGATTATGTCTCAAAAGAGACATGACTGACTGAGCAGAAGATTATCCCGCATTAGGTTGCCATTGCTTTCTGTGGTAAACTGGTTGCCAGCCAAAGCTATAGAACCCGATCTGTCCTGGTATTTAACCCATAACTGGAAGGAAGAAATGGATTAATACTTTTCCCAAGGGTATTTGGGCATAAGTGAATGCAATAAATTAAACTGGAATTCGAACTCGGCTCCATGATTTCTCATTCCGAGCCAATATGAAGCAATAATGTTGAAGTGGGGACATACAAGTCTGGCCAGGTCCATAATCGTTCCAATGAGTGGCAACAGGTGACAAAGCAGAGACAGAAAATGTTCTCCTTTCCAGCAGGATGTCTAACAGGGGTGAAAAAAACAAAAGCATGGACTGAAGCAGCAACTGCCGCAGAACAGGCAAAGAAGCAGCCACAGTAGAAGCAGACGAAGCAGCAGCAGCAGCAGCAGCAGTGACAGCATCAAGAACTGCAACAACATTCAGAACAAGAGAAACATCTGGAAAAAAAACGAGCAACAAGAACATTCACAGAAATATTCGGAACTACAGCATCTGCTGCAACAAGATCATGGTATGGAGGGGGTGGGGAGGATATGCTTCCATTTTGAACTTCGTTTCTACAAACTGGGAAAAGGAGGAAAAAAAACGTAAAAATATTAAAAAACTAATATTCGGTCAAAGCAGTCGGAGACGGTCACAGAATATTTCCAAGTCATAATCAGTCTCAGTATCGCCAAGCAAGAAAGATGTTTCTCATGTCAACATAGCTAAGAACCTCCCCACTTCACTCATTAAGGATTCGCCATTTCCCTGTCCCATGCCTATCTCCAAAACCACCACTATCAGCTAGCCAGAACTGTTTCCTCATTGGTTAAACGTACTCTGGGTGCGTGTCAATACACAGGAGGAGCATTTAACCATGGCCAATATTGCCGTGAACAGTAGTTTGTTTCGGATCATTATGGTTTATGTGCCCAACAACCAGGCAAAGTATCTCTTTTGTTTTTTGTCAGTAGGACTGTTCCTGGTGGATTCGTCACCCTTAATCTCAGTAGGGGACTGGAATGCTATCCTGGACCCTAAAATAGACAGAGGGCAAGGAGCTGATGGAATGTCGGGTGATCGTAGGCTGGTGGATCTGATCAATGTATTTGGTTTTGTTAATAGATACCAGGTCGATCATCCTGGCCATCTACCCGGGTAGCTATCAGAATGTTAGTGAGAAGGTTCAATCTAGATTTGTTAAGAAGCGCTATCAGGATCAGATAATTAAGCATGTTAAAGAAGATCTCTAAAGAGGGGTGAACACGGATACAGAATTGTGCAAGGAAGAGATCCGTTGAGGTTCCGATCAATACATTCGGGAGGTTGATACCCCAGAGGAGGACTCGCAGGTCGACCGAGGTCGTTTACCAAGGAGCATTGTCTCTGTGACATAGAGTTTCGCAGCTATTTGGCTGCTTTTCATCGACTTTCGCCAACTGAAGCGTCTAATTTTTTTTTTTAGTCATATCACTCCGAGCAAGGTGGTAACTCCACTGATGTGCAGGGGGCTACATAGGAGTGAAAAGATTGGAAAAGAGAAAACCAGAAACCACATCCTAAACAGGAAACAAGGGATGAGCCTCTTCACCTGTTCAATAGACGTGGGTGGAGTGTGAACAGGGCGATAGTTTAGTCTATCTATTCCAATTGTGAAGATGATATCAAGGTGGGCAAAGTCTACTTGGCATTGAAGAGAATTGGTAATAGCAAGTCTCCGGGACATAATGGTTTGCCATATGTATTGTATTTAAGGCTATCGCACATCTTTGTGCCAATTTTAACTGTGGTATTCAACAACTGGTTTCAGAAGGTATCCCTCTCCAGTCAAATCACCAGGGATGTAAATATACTGTAAAAAAGGTCAAGGGTGATGGTCAGGATTTAGATGATTACTGACCGATACCACTACTAAACATAAGATTAAATATGTGGGCCAAGATGCTAACAGAGTGTTTACGGTCAGTTGTTGAGATTCTGTTGAGATCTGAGCAGACTAGTACTATGAAGACCGAACAGTTCAGATAAACTTGCATCTGGTCTGGACGATTCTAGAAGTGTAGAAAACGAGCAAGCCTTCTAACCATTGTTCTCAGGTGCACTCCCGAACAGTTCATGTACATCTATCTCACATACACATGTGATAATGTGTCACCCTTGTATTCAAAGTGGGGGGACAGATAGCCGTGGCAAGAATGGTGATTCAGAAGTCGCGAATGGTGAGAATCTTATGCTATGAATGTTATTCGTATCTGGATTTGGTTTGATTCATTTGCCATCAGCTCAAGATGAAGATCAGATCTGATAGAAAGAGTTTGGAGTCGATAGAGTTCAGCGAAAGATGGGTAAATGTAGCAGGCTTGGCTCGTGTGAACAAAGGCCAGCTTTGATTTTTTTTTAAGTCTCCTCAGTTCAAATTCAAGTTGAATTCATTGCATTCACTTATGTGCAAATATCCTTGGGAAAGGTATTAATCCGTCTATTCCTTCCAGTTATGGGTTAAATAAAAGGACAGATTGGGTTCTATAGCCTTGGCTGGCAACCAATCTACCGCAGAAAGCAAAGGCAACCTATTGCGGGATAATCTTCTGCCCAGTCAGTCATGTCTCCTTCGAGACATGATCGCCCAAAGCGTGTATCACGTATGGCACTTAACTGACTGACTGAATATAATAATTGAAAACATAATTAAGGCTTCTACTCAGCATAAATTGGAAGATCAGTTTTATATTGTGATGAAGTAATAAACTGATCCCCACTAATTACTACTTAATAATATAATACATCTCTTCCCCCTCTAGCTATGAGTCAAATAACAGGACAGATTGGGTTCTATAGCCTTGGTTGGCAACCAGTCTACTGCAGAAAGGAATGGCAACCTACTTCAGGATAATCTTCTGCCCAGTCAGTCATGTGTCTTTCAAGACATGATCATCCAAAGCATGTATCACGTATGGCACTTGCTGATTGACTAGTTACAATGGGGCGGTTTCTTGTGGAGTTCCCCCACCCTACTAATTAAGTTAGACTCTCTTTGTTTACCTAGTTAATGTGAATAAGTGTTTCTGGTCTATTCCCAACATTCTCTTTTGTTATAATCCATGTCAAGAAAGTCAAAAGTGCGTACAATGATGAAGTCTTTCATTTTTGTTCAAACACTGCTTGTTTTTTCTTCTATTTTTTCACATTTATAACCACTAAATAGAAATTAGGAGGTCAATAAAAATAATTCATTTCATATGAGAGAAAAAATTAATCTTATTACTTATGGGAAGATTTTGTTTACCATTTTTTTCTTTCTAGATAAATAAGAATAGATATTAAAATAACTAATTTTACATATGGGAAAAAATGAATTTCATCAATTTTTGGATGATATTATTTGCTTTTTCTGTGATTCTTTCAAATTTTCACCAGTTAAGAGAAAATAGTATGCTAATTAAAACAATTCATTCTACATAAGAGAAAAAATGAATGTCATCAATTTTGGGAAGGTTATAATTGCCTTTTTGTGATTCTTTCAAATCTTCACTGAACAAAAGAAATTAGAATACATCTGAAAATAAGTCATTTTACATAAGAGAAAAAATGAATGTCATCAATTTTGGGAAGGTTATAATTGCCTTTTTGTGATTCTTTCAAATCTTCACTGAACAAAAGAAATTAGAATACATCTGAAAATAAGTCATTTTACATAAGAGAAAAAATGAATGTCATCAATTTTGGGAAGGTTATAATTGCCTTTTTGTGATTCTTTCAAATCTTCACTTAACAAAATAAATTAGAATACATCTGAAAATAAGTCATTTTACATAAGAGAAAAAATGAATGTCATCAATTTTGGGAAGGTTATAATTGCCTTTTTGTGATTCTTTCAAATCTTCACTTAACAAAAGAAATTAGAATACATCTGAAAATAAGTCATTTTACATAAGAGAAAAAATGAATGTCATCAATTTTGGGAAGGTTATAATTGCCTTTTTGTGATTCTTTCAAATCTTCACTGAACAAAAGAAATTAGAGTACATCTGAAAATAAGTCATTTTACATAAGAGAAAAAATGAATGTCATCAGTTTTGGGAAGGTTATAATTGCCTTTTTGTGATTCTTTCAAATCTTCACTGAACAAGAGAAATTAGAGTACATCTGAAAATAAGTCATTTTACATAAGAGAAAAAATGAATGTCATCAGTTTTGGGAAGGTTATAATTGCCTTTTTGTGATTCTTTCAAATCTTCACTGAACAAAAGAAATTAGAGTACATCTGAAAATAAGTCATTTTACATAAGAGAAAAAATGAATGTCATCAATTTTGGGAAGGTTATAATTGCCTTTTTGTGATTCTTTCAAATCTTCACTGAACAAAAGAAATTAGAATACATCTGAAAATAAGTCATTTTACATAAGAGAAAAAATGAATGTCATCAATTTTGGGAAGGTTATAATTGCCTTTTTGTGATTCTTTCAAATCTTCACTTAACAAAAGAAATTAGAGTACATCTTGAAATAATTTTTCTTCTCCTTGCCATGTTCTTTCAGGTTGTAGGCAATCATGGCTTTACACATCCCCATATCTATGGTGGCTCTTAGCATGCCTTCCTCTGTCGCACCATGCAACCCTCGTTCCGTCATCCACCCAATCAGGTCCCTCAAGCATGCCATCCACCGTCTTCCCCCGTCTTCCCTTCTCTCTATCTGGCCTGCCAGTATCAGGCTCTCCAAGCCCTCCCTCCTCATTGAATGTCCCAGGAACCCCAGCTGTCTCTTCCTGATGCTCAGTATTAACTTCCTTTTTGCTTCCATCATTTATAGGACCTCATCATTCCTCACATGCTCGACCCATGACACTCACAGCATACCTCTGCAGAACCACATTTCATTTGCCTCAAGCCCTTTCCTCATCTTTGATGATATTGTCCAACATTCACTGCCATATTGAAAAACTGACATCACATAGCAATCCCATACTCTCCTATTTGTTTCTAGTGAAATTGTCCTGTTTCTTAATACTTTACTCAACTTCTGGAATGCTTCTTTCACCATGCCAATTCACCTTTGAATCTCCATGTCACACTTTCTGTCTTCTGATAGAACACTTCCCAGGTATTTAAATTTTTGTAGCTGCATGATTTTAGTATCCCTCACCTGTATTTGGCATTTTGGGCTGCCCTTTTTGCTGATGACCATGCATTTGGTTTTCTTGCAGTTTATTTGTAGTCCTTTCTTGTCACTTTCTTTAGCTACCTTCTCTAGGAGGTCTTGTAGTTTCCTTTCCATGTCTGCTATCATCAGCACTGTATCATCTGCACACCTTATATTGTTTGAAATGTGGCCTCCAATGAGAAATCCAGGTATAACTTCTAGGGTCCTCAAAATATTCTCCTTGTACAAGTTGAATAGATCTGGTGAAAAGACACATCCTTTTCTTATGCCCCTTTCAATCTTCATATAACTGCTAAATTTGTTACCTGTCCGTATGCAGGCAGTTTGCTGCCAGTAGAAATTCTTGATTACTCTTAGGTCTTTCCCAAATATGTTGTGGCTGCAGAGCACCTCCATCAATTCTTTGTGGCGTATTTTGTCAAACGCCTTTGCATAATCAATAGAACATAGGTACAAGTCTTTCTTCATTTGTATTGCCCTTTCAGAGAGCATCCTAATCATAAATATGGCATTCCTTGTTCCAGTGTCTTTGATGAAACCGCACTGTTCTTCTCCTATCTCTGTCCTGATTTTGCTTCTCACTCTATTCATCAGGATTCAGACAAACAGTTTTGTTATATGGCTTATTAAACTGATGGTTCTGTGGAGTTCGCACTCGTTTGCTCCTGGCCTTTTAGGCAGTGCTATGAAGACTGACTTGCTGAGGTCATCTGGTATTACACCACTATTATAAATTTCATTTATTATTTCTGTAATTTTCTCTATGCCAAATTCTTCCAGGGCTATCAGCAGCTCTATGACTATGCCGTCTGGTCCCGCTGCTTTGTTTCTATTCAGTTTGGCTATTGCAGATTCCACTTCAGACTTTAATATTTCCGGTCCATCCACATCTTTGTGTATTATCGGTTGCTCTCTCTTGTTATGGAAAAGATCTTTTATATATTCTTCCCATCGTTGGAGTATTTCCTCTTTCTCCAATATGATTGTTCCATCCTTGGATTTTATACATCCTGTTGAAGAGCAGGGTTTTTTTTCCTGTCAGTTCTTTTATTTCTTTATGCATGTCTACTTTATTATGCCTGCTCAGTCTATCTACTTCTGAACATTTGTCACTGAGCCATTCCTCTTTAGCCTGTCTGCATTTTCTTCTTATTTCCTTGTGTAGCTTCCTGTACTCCATTCCATGTCTTGATATCATTTTCTGCCTTGTCATTTTCCAATTTTTTCTTCATATTTGATTTTCATGCTGCTAGTGTATTCTTTTTGCAGGTTGTGGTCATTCATGAGCATGTCATATTTCAATTTTGGTGCTGCATTAGGCTTCTTCAATCTCCGGAGTTTCACCTTTAGCTTGTAGAGGACTGGGACATAATCGCTTCCACAGTCAGCACCTGGATAGGCTTTGCATTGAATCACTGCATTTCTGAATCTTCTGTTTATGGTTATGTAGTCTATCTGGTTTTTTGTGTCGCCTCCTGGGTTTCTCCATGTCCATAGATGTCGTGGGTGTTCTTGAAACCAGGTGTTAGTTATTACCTGGTCATTTGCTGTACACCATTGAACCCATTTTTCTTCTCCTTTGTTGAATATTGATGTTCAGCCTGTTTATCTCCTGCTTGACATTCTCTAGTTGTCCACAGTAGTTGAGTGTCCTGATGTTCCAAGTCCCTAAGGTAATTCTTTCTTTGTTGTGCACAGTCACAGGGTAACAGTCCAGAGACACCTGTTGCTCATATATTTCCTTCCTATGCATCCCCTTTACGCCATTGGTGCTAACAGTTGCCGGATGATGGTCAGGTGACACTAGTTGTTCTGTTTACATAAGAGAAAAATGAATCTCATCAATTTTGGGAAGGTTATGTTTGCCTTTTTGTGATTCTTCAAAATTTTCACTGAACAAAAGAAATTAGAAGACATCTTAAAATAATCCATTTTGCATAAGAGAAAAAAATAAATCTCATCAATTTTAGGAAATTATTGTTTGCTTTTTTGTGATTCTTTCACCTTTTTTTTCTTTTCTAATATCCAAAGAAGAATCAACAATATTATTGATCAGGATCTGGCAACTTAGCTTCAATCACTTTCCCACTGCAGCAAGGCCGCTTCTCTGTGCCTTTTTTATAAATACTTTTAAGATAATTGTTCATATTACCACTTCACTTCAGGAGAAATTATGTGGCAAATAATTCAATCTACATAAAAGAAAAAAATGGATCTCATCAATTTTGAAAAGATATTCTTTGCCTTTTTTGTGAATTTTTCTAGAGAAAATAGGAGACAAATTAAGAAAAATTCATTCTACATGACCAAAAAAATGAATATCATCAATTTTGGGAAGATATTGTTTGACATATTTGTGATTCTTTCTCATTTTTACCAATCAAGAAAAATTAGGAGGCAAATTAAAATAATTCTTTATTTTCAAAAAAATTCATTTTTGATCCTCACTTTTTGAGGAAGATTGTTCGTCTAGATTTTGCTACTTTAATTTTATTTTTTTATTAAAGATATTTTAGAATATTTAATAGTTTTAATAAATTAAATTTGACAGAATGCCTGGACTATGGTCTTCAATCTGTTTCTAAATGGAACAACTCATTGTAACTTTTTCTCTTATTTTCTTATAACATGAAGTGAAATGATTAGTGTTTGAAATCAAATCAATTGCTGCCATGAAGTTTGTTTCACTGCAACAGGCAAGACAATTTTACTTACCACAATCCGTATTGTTTTTTTACAAATCTACAGTTCATCAATTTGCTATCATGTCTGCTTTGCTGCTTCTGCTATTTATCCCAAGTTTCTTGACAAAATCCAAATCAAATGTATTTTATATCCTCCCTTTTCACCTGGAATTTCTACTTCAATTAATGCAGCCTACCAATGTCTTTTCTATATTTTCATGGCAATTGTTCTCTTTGGTAACTCAACCACATGAATTTAAGAACAGTATAATCTTGGACAATATTTTCAAGGATGAAAGAAAAATTTGAAGCAGCTGAAATGTGGTTCTACAGGAAAATGCTACGAATGTCATGGATCAAGCATGTGAACAATGATGAGGTTTTAGAAAAGATGGAAACAAAATGAAATTAATATTGGGCATCAGGAAGAAACAGCTAAATTTCCTGGGACATTCAATGAGGAAGGAAGGCATGGAGAACCTGATACTAACAAGCCAGGTAAAGAGAAAAAAAGACAGGGAAAAGCAGTGGATAACATATTTGAAGGACCTGATCAGGTGGATGGCGGAACGAAGGTTGTGTGTTGTAACAGAAGAAAACATGCTAAAAGCAATCAGAGATAGGTAAATGTGGAAAGCCATTATTGCCTACGTCCTGAAAGGACAAGGCACATAGAAGTAGAAGATATATACCAACTGTTTATAAGAAATTATAATGTGAATATCAAGTGGGGGATCAAATCTATATCATAATCAATCTATAAACTGATCCCTCATTTTGTGGCCATACAAATTTTTATACATATATATTCTTGAGCTAGGGTATGGCAGAGCGGGGTTTGGGTGATGTAAAAGAAAAAAGTGTGCTAAGAGCGACCGGGAAAAAGAGATGTGGAAAGCCAAGATTGCCTATATCCTGAAAGGTCAGGGCACATAGAAGAAGAACATTAGAGTGACGGATGTGCATTGTGTTGCAGTGGATATTGCATTGTGGAGCCAAGTTCAAATTTATACATTCATCTTTGTGTAAATGAGAAATTAAAAAGCAAATTAAAATTATTACCACTATTTTTGGAAGGACATTATTTGTTATTCCGTGGCACATTCATCTTTATGTAATTAAGAAATTAGAAGGCACATTAAAATTGTTACCACTATTTTTGGAAGAATATTATTTGCATATTCTATGGTACATTCATCTTTAACTAATTAAGAAACTGGAAGGCAAATTAAAATTATAACCACTATTTTGGGAAGGACATTATTTGCTTCTTCTGTGGTACATTCATCTTCATGTAAGTAAGAAATTAAAAAGCAAATTAAAATTATTAGCACTATTTTTGGAAGGAAATTAATTGCATATTTTGAGGTATATTCATCTTTATGTAATTAAGAAATTAAAATTATTACCACTATTTTTGGAAGAATATTATTTCATTATTCTGTGGTACATTCATCTTTATGTAATTAAGAAACTGGAAGGCAAATTAAAATTATTACCACTATTGTGGGAAGGATATTATATGCTTATTCTGTGGTACATTCATCTTTATGTAATTAAGAAATTAAAAAGCAAATTAAAATTATTACCACTATTTTTGGAAGAATATTATTTGCATATTCTCTAGGACATTCATCTTTATGGAATCAACAAAGTAAAAAGCAAATTAAAATTATTACCACTATTTTTGGAAGAATATTATTTGCATATTCTGTGGTACATTCATCTTTATCTAATTAAGAAAGTGGAAGGCAAATTAAAATTATAACCACTATTTTGGGAAAGACATTATTTGCTTATTCTGTGGTACATTCATCTTTAGGTAATTAAGAAATTAAAATGGAAATTAAAATTATTACCACTATTTTTGGAAGAATATTATTTCATTATTCTGTGGTACATTCATCTTTATCTAATTAAGAAAGTGGAAGGCAAATTAAAATTATAACCACTATTTTGGGAAAGACATTATTTCTTAATTACCTAAAGATGAATGTACCACAGAATAACTGTGGTACATTCATCTTTAGGTAATTAAGAAATTAAAATGGAAATTAAAATTATTACCGCTATTTTTGGAAGAATATTATTTGCTTATTCTGTGGTACATTCATCTTTATTTAATTAAGAAATTAAAAAGCAAATGAAAATTATTACCATTATTTTTGGAAGGACATTAATTGCATATTCTGTGGTACATTCATCTTTATGTAATTAAGAAATTAAAAAGCAAATTAAAATTATTAGAACTATTTTTAGAGGAATATTATTTCCTTAATCTTTTTTTTTTTTTTTAATTGTCTCACCCCAAGCAAGGCATTCCACAGCCACTATTGAGCATGGGGCTACATAGGGGAAGGTAAAGAGAAGGAGTGGTTAGACATAGGGAATGTCAGGAGGAAGGTGACAGATGAGTAAGAATACCAAGGATGAGGTTTGGGCAGATGGGAAGAGTGTTTGATAGAATGGGAGCAGGTTAGTGTGTTAAGAAAAATAGTGGTACATTCATCTTTATGTAATTAAGAAACTGGAAGGCAAATTAAAATTATTCCCTCTCTTTTGGGAAGGACATTATTTGCTTATTCTGTGGTACATTCATCTTTATGTAATTAAGAAACTGGAAGGCAAATTAAAATTATTCCCTCTCTTTTGGGAAGGACATTATTTGCTTATTCTGTGGTACATTCATCTTTATGTAATTAAGAAACTGGAAGGCAAATTAAAATTATTCCCTCTCTTTTGGGAAGGACATTATTTGCTTCTTCTGTGGTACATTCATCTTTATGTAATTAAGAAATTAAAAAGCAAATTAAAATTATTACCACTATTTTTGGAAGGACATTATTTGCTTCTTCTGTGGGACATTCATCTTTATTTAATTAAGAAATTAAAAAGCAAATTAAAATTATTACCACTATTTTGGAATGGAATTTTTTTGCTTATTCTGTGGTACATTCATGTATATGTAATTAAAAATTTTAAAGCAAATGAAAATTATTACCACTCTTTGGGAAGGACTTTATTTGCTTATTCTGTGGTACATTTATCATTATGTAATTAAGAAATTAGAAGGTGAATTGAAATTATTACCAGTATTTTTGGAAGGACATTAATTGCTTATTCTGTAGTACATTCATCTTTATGTAATTAAGAACTTAGAAGGCAAATTAAAATTATTACCATTATTTTTGGAAGAATATTATTTCCTTATTCTCTGGTACTCTCATCATTATACAATTATAAAATTATGAGGTAAATTGAAATTATTACCACTATTTTTAAAAGAATATTATTTGCTTATTCTGTGGTACATTCAACTTTATGTACTTATGAAATTAGTAGGCAAATTAAAATTATTACTACTATTTTGGGAAGGACATTATTTGCTTATTCTGTGCTACATTCATCTTTATGTAATTAATTAGGTAATTAAAAAATTAGAAGGGAAATTAAAATTCTTACCACTATTTTTGGAAGGACATTATTTCCTTATTCTGTGGTACATTCATTTTTATCTGTGCAGGACCCGGAGATTTTTTCCGTCTCAATCTATCCTGCACATTTATAAATCTACCATCTGCCCGTGCTTTGAATACTGTTGCCATATCTGGTCGGGTGCACCTGCTATTCTCCTTGGGCTTCTCGACAAGTTACAGTGGATGGTCTGTAATTTGATTGATACCAAGTTAGCAGACCGCCTGCAGTCTCTCTCTCACCAGTGCGATGTGGCTTCCCTGTGTCTCTTCTATAAATACTATCACAGCTTCTGCTCCGATGAACTTAGATCACTGGTGCCCCCTAGATTCAAATTTGCATGACATACTAGATTAGCAACCAGATCCCACCCTTTTACAGTGAAACTGATAAAATGCAAATGCAACTTCTACTCCAACAGTTTCTTTTCTCGCATTTCCCGACTATATAATTCCCTTCCGCAATACTGGTTCCCTGACGGCTACCATCTCCAGGAGTTTAAATGTAAGGTTAATAGACACCTCCTAACAAACTAACTTGCTTCCATTCTTTCAAACACTCTTTCCACCCACCCACCTATCTATCACCCCCCCCCCACTTCTGACATTTCTTATATCTAACCACACTTTGTATTTATCTTCCCCAATGTAGCCCCAGGAGCATTAGTGACAGTGGAATGCTTTGTTTGGGGTGAAATGATTAAAAAAAGAAAAAATTAAGAAATTAGAAGGCAAATTATAATTATTACCGCTATTTTTGGAAGGACGTTATTTGCTTATACTGTGGTACATTCATCTTTATGTAATTAAGAAATTAGAAGGCAATTTAAAATTATTACTACTATTTTTAAAAGAATATTATATGCTTATTCTGTGGTATATTCTTCTTTATCTAATTAAGAAATAAGAAGGTAAATTAAAATTATTACCACTATTTTTGGAAGAATATTATTTGCTTATTCTGTGATATATTCATCTTTATGTAATTAAGAAATTAGAAATCAAATTAAAATTATTACCACTATTTTAGGAACAATATTATTTGCTTATTCAGTGGTACATTCATCTTTATGTCATTAAGAAATTTTAAAGCAAATTAAAATTATTAACACTATTTTTGAAGAATATTAATTGCTAATTCTGTGTACATTCATCATTATGTAATTAAGAAATTAGAAGGCAAATTATAATTATTACCACTATATTTGGAAAGACAATATTTGCTTATTCTGTGGTACATTCATCTTTATTTAATTAAGAAATAAGAAGGCAAATTAAAATTATTACCACTATTTTTTGAAGAATATTATTTGCTTATTCTGTGAGACATTCATCTATATCTAATTAAAAAATTAGAAATCAAATTAAAATTATTACCACAATTTTTGGAAGGATATTATTTGCTTATTCTGGGGTACATTCATTTTTATGTATTTATGAAATTAGAAGACAAATTAAAATTATTACCACTATATTTGGAAGGACATTAATTGCTTATTCTGTGGTACATTCATCTTTATGTGATTAATAAATAAGAAGGCTAATTAAAATTATTACCACTATTTTTGAGAGAATATTATTTGCTTATTCTGTGATACATTCATCTTTATGTAATTAATAAATTAGAAGGCAAATTAAAAGTATTACCACTATTTTTGGCAATATAAAATTTGCTTATTCCGGGGTACATTCATTTTTATTTAATTAAGAGATTAGAAGGCAAATTAAAATTATTACCACTAATTTTGGAAGGATATTATTTGCTTATTCTGTGGTACTTTCATCTTTATGTAATGAAGAAATTAGAAGGCAAATTAAAATAAATACTTTTACTTTCCAAGAATATAATTGTTTGAAAATAACCCATTGTGCCTTTTTTAGCTAACGTTTTCAGCTAACACAAAATAGAAATACTATATTGAATCAAATGCTAAGTCAGCTGATAAGAAATTTAGTTAACTGTAGTTAACTGTGTCATGCAAACACTTTTTTCTCTCAAGAATCTGACATATCTATCAGTTTACTATTTGTCCATACGTAAAATATTCCTCCTACATATAGTATGATAGCCTGCTATTTACTTTGAGCTCTTTTCTAATATCCAAAGAAGAATCAACAATATTATTGTTCAGAATCTGGCAACTTAGCTTCAATCACTTTCCCACTGCAGCAAGGCCGCTTCTCTGTGCCTTTTTTATAAATACATTCAAGATAGTTGTTTATATTAGCACTTCACTATGATACATAGACATTAGAAAAATTAAATGCAATGTCAATCACTATCTACTGTCCTCCTGATTACTCTTTCCTCTTCCCACACATTATTAATGTTTCTGTTCTTAATTCTTCCCCACCATGTAACCCCTTGCGTCTTAGTGGCTTTACTGCTTTACATAGGGTGATACAGATTAAAAAAATTAAATGCAATGTCAATCGCTATCTACTGTCCTCCTGATTACTCTTTGCTCTTCCCACTCATTATTAATGTTTCTGTTCTTAATTCTTCCCCACCCTGTAACCCCTTGCGTCTTAGTGGCTTTACTGCTTTACATAGGGTGATACAGATTAAAAACATTAAATGCAATGCCAATCGCTATCTACTGTCCTCCTGATTACTCTTTCCTCTTCCCACACATTATTAATGTTTCTGTTCTTAATTCTTCCCCACCATGTAACCCCTTGCGTCTTAGTGGCTTTACTGCTTTACATGGGGTGATACAGATTAAAAAAATTAAATGCAATGTCAATCGCTATCTACTGTCCTCCTGATTACTCTTTCCTCTTCCCACACATTATTAATGTTTCTGTTCTTAATTCTTCCCCACCCTGTAACCCCTTGCGTCTTAGTGGCTTTCCTGCTTTAAATGCGGTGATACAGATTAAAAAAATTAAATGCAATGTCAATCGCTATCTACTGTCCTCCTGATTACTCTTTCCTCTTCCCACTCATTATTAATGTTTCTGTTCTTAATTCTTCCCCACCCTGTAACCCCTTGCGTCTTAGTGGCTTTCCTGCTTTAAATGCGGTGATACAGATTAAAAAAATTAAATGCAATGTCAATCGCTATCTACTGTCCTCCTGATTACTCTTTCCCCTTCCCACTCATTATTAATGTTTCTGTTCTTAATTCTTCCACACCCTGTAACCCCTTGCGACTTAGTGGCTTTACTGCTTTACATGGGGTGATACAGATTAAAAAAATTAAATGCAATGTCAATCGCTATCTACTGTCCTCCTGATTACTCTTTCTTCTTCCCACTCATTATTAATGTTTCTGTTCTTAATTCTTCCACACCCTGTAACCCCTTGCGTCTTAGTGGCTTTACTGCTTTACATGGGGTGATGCAGATTAAAAACATTAAATGCAATGCCAATCGCTATCTACTGTCCTCCTGATTACTTTTTCCTCTTCCCACTCATTATTAATGTTTCTGTTCTTAATTCTTCCCCACCCTATAACCCCTTGCATCTTAGTGGCTTTACTGCTTTACATGGGGTGATACAGATTAAAAAAATTAAATGCAATGTCAATCGCTATCTACTGTCCTCCTGATTACTCTTTCCACTTCCCACTCATTATTAATGTTTCTGTTCTTAATTCTTCCACACCCTGTAACCCCTTGCGTCTTAGTGGCTTTACTGCTTTACATGGGGTGATACAGATTAAAAAAATTAAATGCAATGTCAATCGCTATCTACTGTCCTCCTGATTACTCTTTCTTCTTCCCACTCATTATTAATGTTTCTGTTCTTAATTCTTCCACACCCTGTAACCCCTTGCGTCTTAGTGGCTTTACTGCTTTACATGGGGTGATACAGATTAAAAAAATTAAATGCAATGTCAATCGCTATCTACTGTCCTCCTGATTACTCTTTCCTCTTCCCACTCATTATTAATGTTTCTGTTCTTAATTCTTCCACACCCTGTAACCCCTTGCGTCTTAGTGGCTTTACTGCTTTACATGGGGTGATACAGATTAAAAAAATTAAATGCAATGTCAATCGCTATCTACTGTCCTCCTGATTACTCTTTCTTCTTCCCACTCATTATTAATGTTTCTGTTCTTAATTCTTCCACACCCTGTAACCCCTTGCGTCTTAGTGGCTTTACTGCTTTACATGGGGTGATACAGATTAAAAAAATTAAATGCAATGTCAATCGCTATCTACTGTCCTCCTGATTACTCTTTCTTCTTCCCACTCATTATTAATGTTTCTGTTCTTAATTCTTCCACACCCTGTAACCCCTTGCGTCTTAGTGGCTTTACTGCTTTACATGGGGTGATGCAGATTAAAAACATTAAATGCAATGCCAATCGCTATCTACTGTCCTCCTGATTACTTTTTCCTCTTCCCACTCATTATTAATGTTTCTGTTCTTAATTCTTCCCCACCCTGTAACCCCTTGCGTCTTAGTGGCTTTCCTGCTTTAAATGCGGTGATACAGACAAAATTAAATGCAATGTCAATCGCTATCTACTGTCCTCCTGATTACTCTTTCCCTTCCCACTCATTATTAATGTTTCTGTTCTTAATTCTTCCACACCCTGTAACCCCTTGCGTCTTAGTGGCTTTACTGCTTTTTACATGGGGTGATACAGATTAAAAAAATTAAAATGCAATGTCAATCGCTATCTACTGTCCTCCTGATTACTCTTTTCTTCTTCCCACTCATTATTAATGTTTCTGTTCTTAATTCTTCCACACCCTGTAACCCCTTGCGTCTTAGTGGCTTTACTGCTTTACATGGGGTGATGCAGATTAAAAAAATTAAATGCAATGCCAATCGCTATCTACTGTCCTCCTGATTACTTTTTCCTCTTCCCACTCATTATTAATGTTTCTGTTCTTAATTCTTCCCCCACCCTGTAACTCCTGGCGTCTTAGTGGCTTTACTGTTTACATGGGGTGATGCAGATTAAAAAAATTAAATGCAATGCCAATCGCTATCTACTGTCCTCCTGATTACTTTTTCCTCTTCCCACTCATTATTAATGTTTCTGTTCTTAATTCTTCCCCACCCCAAATCCCCTGGCGTCTTAGTGGCTTTACTGTTTTACATGGGGTGATACAGATTAAAAAAATTAAATGCAATGTCAATCGCTATCTACTGTCCTCCTGATTACTCTTTCCTCTTCCCACTCATTATTAATGTTTCTGTTCTTAATTCTTCCCCACCCTGTAACCCCTTGCGTCTTAGTGGCTTTACTGCTTTACATGGGGTGATACAGATTAAAAAATTAAATGCAATGTCAATCGCTATCTACTGTCCTCCTGATTACTCTTTCCCTTCCCACTCATTATTAATGTTTCTGTTCTTAATTCTTCCACACCCTGTAATCCCTTGCGTCTTAGTGGCTTTACTGCTTCTACATGGGGTGATACAGATTAAAAAAATTAAATGCAATGTCAATCGCTATCTACTGTCCTCCTGATTACTCTTTCTTCTTCCCACTCATTATTAATGTTTCTGTTCTTAATTCTTCCACACCCTGTAACCCCTTGCGTCTTAGTGGCTTTACTGCTTTACATGGGGTGATGCAGATTAAAAAAATTAAATGCAATGCCAATCGCTATCTACTGTCCTCCTGATTACTTTTTCCTCTTCCCACTCATTATTAATGTTTCTGTTCTTAATTCTTCCCCACCCTGTAACCCCTTGCGTCTTAGTGGCTTTACTGCTTTACATGGGGTGATGCAGATTAAAAAAATTAAATGCAATGCCAATCGCTATCTACTGTCCTCCTGATTACTTTTTCCTCTTCCCACTCATTATTAATGTTTCTGTTCTTAATTCTTCCCCACCCCAAAATTCCCTGGCGTCTTAGAGGCTTTACTGCTTTACATGGGGTGATACAGATTAAAATTAAATGCAATGTCAATCGCTATCTACTGTCCTCCTGATTACTCTTTCCTCTCCCACTCATTATTAATGTTTCTGTTCTTAATTCTTCCCCACCCTTGCAACCCCTGGCGTCTTAGTGGCTTTACTGCTTTACATGGGGTGATACAGATTAAAAAATTAAATGCAATGCCAATCGCTATCTACTGTTCTCCTGATTACTCTTTCTTCTGCCCACTCATTATTAATGTTTCTGTTCTTAATTCTTCCCCACCCTGTAACCCCTTGCGTCTTAGTGGCTTTACTGCTTTACATGGGGTGATGCAGATTAAAAACATTAAATGCAATGTCAATCGCTATCTACTGTCCTCCTGATTACTCTTTCCTCTTCCCACTCATTATTAATGTTTCTGTTCTTAATTCTTCCCCACCCTGTAACCCTTTGCGTCTTAGTGGCTTTACTGCTTTACATGGGGTGATACAGATTAAAAAAATTAAATGCAATGTCAATCGCCATCTACTGTCCTCTTGATTACTCTTTCCTCTTCCCACTCATTATTAATGTTTCTGTTCTTAATTCTTCCCCACCCTGTAACCCCTTGCGTCTTAGTGGCTTTACTGCTTTACATGGGGTGATACAGATTAAAAAATTAAATGCAATGTCAATCGCCATCTACTGTCCTCCTGATTACTCTTTCCTCTTCCCACTCATTATGAATGTTTCTGTTCTTCATTCTTCCCCACCCTGTAACCCCTGGCGTCTTAGTGGCTTTACTGCTTTACATGGGGTGATGCAGATGAAAAAAATTAAATGCAATGTCAATCGCTATCTACTGTCCTCCTGATTACTCTTTCCTCTTCCCACTCATTATGAATGTTTCTGTTCTTAATTCTTCCCCACCCTGTAACCCCTTGCGTCTTACTGGCTTTACTGCTTTACATGGGGTGATACAGATTAAAAAAATTAAATGCAATGTCAATCGCTATCTACTGTCCTCCTGATTACTCTTTCCTCTTCCCACTCATTATTAATGTTTCTGTTCTTAATTCTTCCCCACCCTGTAACCCCTTGCGTCTTAGTGGCTTTACTGCTTTACATGGGGTGGTACAGATTAAAAACATTAAATGCAATATCATTCTCTATCTACTGTCCTCCTGATTACTCTTTCCTCTTCCCACTCATTATTAATGTTTCTGTTCCTAATTCTTCCCCACCCTGTAACCCCTTGCGTCTTAGTGGCTTTACTGCTTTATATGGGGTGAAACAGATTAAAAAAATTAAATGCAATGTCAATCGCTATCTACTGTCCTCCTGATTGCTCTTTCCTCTTCCCACTCATTATTAATGTTTCTGTTCTTAATTCTTCCCCACCCTGTAACCCCTTGCGTCTTAGTGGCTTTACTGCTTTACATGGGGTGATACAGATTAAAAAAATTAAATGCAATGTCAATCGCTATCTACTGTCCTCCTGATTACTCTTTCCTCTTCCCACTCATTATTAATGTTTCTGTTCTTAATTCTTCCACACCCTGTAACCCCTTGCGTCTTAGTGGCTTTACTGCTTTACATGGGGTGATACAGATTAAAAAAATTAAATGCAATGCCAATCGCTATCTACTGTCCTCCTGATTACTCTTTCCTCTTCCCACTCATTATTAATGTTTCTGTTCTTAATTCTTCCCCACCCTGTAACCCCTTGCGTCTTAGTGGCTTTACTGCTTTACATGGGGTGATACAGATTAAAAAAATTAAATGCAATGTCAATCGCTATCTACTGTCCTCCTGATTACTCTTTCCTCTTCCCACTCATTATTAATGTTTCTGTTCTTAATTCTTCCCCACCCTGTAACCCCTTGCATCTTAGTGGCTTTACTGCTTTAAATGCGGTGATACAGATTAAAAAGATTAAATGCAATGTCAATCGCTATCTACTGTCCTCCTGATTACTCTTTCCTCTTCCCACTCATTATTAATGTTTCTGTTCTTAATTCTTCCCCACCCTGTAACCCCTGGCGTCTTAGTGGCTTTACTGCTTTACATAGGGTGATACAGATTAAAAAAATTAAATGCAATGTCAATCGCTATCTACTGTCCTCCTGATTACTCTTTCCTCTTCCCACTCATTATTAATGTTTCTGTTCTTAATTCTTCCCCACCCTGTAACCCCTGGCGTCTTAGTGGCTTTACTGCTTTACATGGGGTGATACAGATTAAAAAAATTAAATGCAATGTCAATCGCTATCTACTGTCCTCCTGATTACTCTTTCCCCTTCCCACTCATTATTAATGTTTCTGTTCTTAATTCTTCCCCACCCTGTAACCCCTTGCGTCTTAGTGGCTTTACTGCTTTACATGGGGTGATACAGATTAAAAAAATTGAATGCAATGTCAATCGCTATCTACTGTCCTCCTGATTACTCTTTCCTCTTCCCACTCATTATTAATGTTTCTGTTCTTAATTCTTCCCCACCCTGTAACCCCCTTGCGTCTTAGTGGCTTTACTGCTTTACATGGGGTGATACAGATTAAAAACATTAAATGCAATGTCAATCGCTATCTACTGTCCTCCTGATTACTCTTTCCTCTTCCCACTCATTATTAATGTTTCTGTTCTTAATTCTTCCCCACCCTGTAACCCCCTTGCGTCTTAGTGGCTTTACTGCTTTACATGGGGTGATACAGATTAAAAAAATTGAATGCAATGTCAATCGCTATCTACTGTCCTCCTGATTACTCTTTCCTCTTCCCACTCATTATTAATGATTCTGTTCTTAATTCTTCCCCACCCTGTAACCCCTTGCGTCTTAGTGGCTTTACTGCTTTACATGGGGTGATACAGATTAAAAAATTAAATGCAATGTCAATCGCTATCTACTGTCCTCCTGATTACTCTTTCCCCTTCCCACTCATTATTAATGTTTCTGTTCTTAATTCTTCCCCACCCTGTAACCCCTTGCGTCTTAGTGGCTTTACTGCTTTACATGGGGTGATACAGATTAAAAAAATTGAATGCAATGTCAATCGCTATCTACTGTCCTCCTGATTACTCTTTCCTCTTCCCACTCATTATTAATGTTTCTGTTCTTAATTCTTCCCCACCCTGTAACCCCCTTGTGTCTTAGTGGCTTTACTGCTTTACATGGGGTGATACAGATTAAAAACATTAAATGCAATGCCAATCGCTATCTACTGTCCTCCTGATTACTCTTTCCTCTTCCCACTCATTATTAATGTTTCTGTTCTTAATTCTTCCCCACCCTGTAACCCCTTGCGTCTTAGTGGCTTTACTGCTTTACATGGGGTGATACAGATTAAAAACATTAAATGCAATGCCAATCGCTATCTACTGTCCTCCTGATTACTCTTTCCTCTTCCCACTCATTATTAATGTTTCTGTTCTTAATTCTTCCCCACCCTGTAACCCCTTGCGTCTTAGTGGCTTTACTGCTTTACATGGGGTGATACAGATTAAAAAAATTAAATGCAATGTCAATCGCTATCTACTGTCCTCCTGATTACTCTTTCCTCTTCCCACTCATTATTAATGTTTCTGTTCTTAATTCTTCCCCACCCTGTAACCCCTTGCGTCTTAGTGGCTTTACTGCTTTACATGCGGTGATACAGATTAAAAAAATTAAATGCAATGTCAATCGCTATCTACTGTCCTCCTGATTACTCTTTCCTCTTCCCACTCATTATTAATGTTTCTGTTCTTAATTCTTCCCCACGCTGCAACCCCTTGCGTCTTAATGGCTTTACTGCTTTACATGGGGTGATACAGATTAAAAACATTAAATGCAATGCCAATCGCTATCTACTGTCCTCCTGATTACTCTTTCCTCTTCCCACTCATTATTAATGTTTCTGTTCTTAATTCTTCCCCACCCTGTAACCCCTTGCGTCTTAGTGGCTTTACTGCTTTACATGGGGTGATACAGATTAAAAAAATTAAATGCAATGTCAATCGCTATCTACTGTCCTCCTGATTACTCTTTCCTCTTCCCACTCATTTTTAATGTTTCTGTTCTTAATTCTTCCCCACCCTGTAACCCCTGGCGTCTTAGTGGCTTTACTGCTTTACATGGGGTGATGCAGATTAAAAAAATTAAATGCAATGTCAATCGCTATCTACTGTCCTCCTGATTACTCTTTCCCCTTCCCACTCATTATTAATGTTTCTGTTCTTAATTCTTCCCCACCCTGTAACCCCTTACGTCTTAGTGGCTTTACTGCTTTACATGGGGTGGTACAGATTAAAAACATTAAATGCAATATCATTCTCTATCTACTGTCCTCCTGATTACTCTTTCCTCTTCCCACTCATTATTAATGTTTCTGTTCTTAATTCTTCCCCACGCTGCAACCCCTTGCGTCTTAATGGCTTTACTGCTTTACATGGGGTGATACAGATTAAAAACATTAAATGCAATGCCAATCGCTATCTACTGTCCTCCTGATTACTCTTTCCTCTTCCCACTCATTATTAATGTTTCTGTTCTTAATTCTTCCCCACCCTGTAACCCCTTGCGTCTTAGTGGCTTTACTGCTTTACATGGGGTGGTACAGATTAAAAACATTAAATGCAATATCATTCTCTATCTACTGTCCTCCTGATTACTCTTTCCTCTTCCCACTCATTATTAATGTTTCTGTTCTTAATTCTTCCCCACCCTGTAACCCCTGGCGTCTTAGTGGCTTTACTGCTTTACATGGGGTGATGCAGATTAAAAAAATTAAATGCAATGTCAATCGCTATCTACTGTCCTCCTGATTACTCTTTCCCCTTCCCACTCATTATTAATGTTTCTGTTCTTAATTCTTCCCCACCCTGTAACCCCTTACGTCTTAGTGGCTTTACTGCTTTACATGGGGTGGTACAGATTAAAAACATTAAATGCAATATCATTCTCTATCTACTGTCCTCCTGATTACTCTTTCCTCTTCCCACTCATTATTAATGTTTCTGTTCTTAATTCTTCCCCACCCTGTAACCCCTTACGTCTTAGTGGCTTTACTGCTTTACATGGGGTGGTACAGATTAAAAACATTAAATGCAATATCATTCTCTATCTACTGTCCTCCTGATTACTCTTTCCCCTTCCCACTCATTATTAATGTTTCTGTTCTTAATTCTTCCCCACCCTGTAACCCCTTACGTCTTAGTGGCTTTACTGCTTTACATGGGGTGGTACAGATTAAAAACATTAAATGCAATATCATTCTCTATCTACTGTCCTCCTGATTACTCTTTCCTCTTCCCACTCATTATTAATGTTTCTGTTCTTAATTCTTCCCCACCCTGTAACCCCTTGCGTCTTAGTGGCTTTACTGCTTTACATGGGGTGATACAGATTAAAAAAATTAAATGCAATGTCAATCGCTATCTACTGTCCTCCTGATTACTCTTTCCTCTTCCCACTCATTATTAATGTTTCTGTTCTTAATTCTTCCCCACCCTGTAACCCCTGGCGTCTTAGTGGCTTTACTGCTTTACATGGGGTGATGCAGATTAAAAAAATTAAATGCAATGTCAATCGCTATCTACTGTCCTCCTGATTACTCTTTCCCCTTCCCACTCATTATTAATGTTTCTGTTCTTAATTCTTCCCCACCCTGTAACCCCTTACGTCTTAGTGGCTTTACTGCTTTACATGGGGTGGTACAGATTAAAAACATTAAATGCAATATCATTCTCTATCTACTGTCCTCCTGATTACTCTTTCCTCTTCCCACTCATTATTAATGTTTCTGTTCTTAATTCTTCCCCACCCTGTAACCCCTTACGTCTTAGTGGCTTTACTGCTTTACATGGGGTGGTACAGATTAAAAACATTAAATGCAATATCATTCTCTATCTACTGTCCTCCTGATTACTCTTTCCCCTTCCCACTCATTATTAATGTTTCTGTTCTTAATTCTTCCCCACCCTGTAACCCCTTACGTCTTAGTGGCTTTACTGCTTTACATGGGGTGGTACAGATTAAAAACATTAAATGCAATATCATTCTCTATCTACTGTCCTCCTGATTACTCTTTCCTCTTCCCACTCATTATTAATGTTTCTGTTCTTAATTCTTCCCCACCCTGTAACCCCTTGCGTCTTAGTGGCTTTACTGCTTTACATGGGGTGATACAGATTAAAAAAATTAAATGCAATGTCAATCGCTATCTACTGTCCTCCTGATTACTCTTTCCTCTTCCCACTCATTATTAATATTTCTGTTCTTAATTCTTCCCCACCCTGTAACCCCTTGCGTCTTAGTGGCTTTACTGCTTTACATGGGGTGATACAGATTAAAAAAATTATATGAATGTCAATCGCTATCTACTATCCTCCTGATTACTCTTTCCCCTTCCCACTCATTATTAATGTTTCTGTTCTTAATTCTTCCCCACCCTGTAACCCCTTGCGTCTTAGTGGCTTTACTGCTTTACATGGGGTGATACAGATTAAAAAAATTAAATGCAATGTCAATCGCTATCTACTGTCCTCCTGATTACTCTTTCCCCTTCCCACTCATTATTAATGTTTCTGTTCTTAATTCTTCCCCACCCTGTAACCCCTTGCGTCTTAGGGGCTTTACTGCTTTAAATGGGGTGATGCAGATTAAAAAAATTAAATGCAATGTCAATCGCTATCTACTGTCCTCCTGATTACTCTTTCCTCTTCCCACTCATTATTAATGTTTCTGTTCTTAATTCTTCCCCACCCTGTAACCCCTTGCGTCTTAGTGGCTTTACTGCTTTACATGGGGTGATACAGATTAAAAAAATTAAATGCAATGTCAATCGCTATCTACTGTCCTCCTGATTACTCTTTCCCCTTCCCACTCATTATTAATGTTTCTGTTCTTAATTCTTCCCCACCCTGTAACCCCTTGCGTCTTAGGGGCTTTACTGCTTTAAATGGGGTGATGCAGATTAAAAAAATTAAATGCAATGTCAATCGCTATCTACTGTCCTCCTGATTACTCTTTCCTCTTCCCACTCATTATTAATGTTTCTGTTCTTAATTCTTCCCCACCCTGTAACCCCTTACGTCTTAGTGGCTTTACTGCTTTACATGGGGTGATACAGATTAAAAACATTAAATGCAATATCATTCTCTATCTACTGTCCTCCTGATTACTCTTTCCTCTTCCCACTCATTATTAATGTTTCTGTTCTTAATTCTTCCCCACCCTGTAACCCCTGGCGTCTTAGTGGCTTTACTGCTTTACATGGGGTGATACAGATTAAAAAAATTAAATGCAATGTCAATGGCTATCTACTGTCCTCCTGATTACTCTTTCCTCTTCCCACTCATTATTAATGTTTCTGTTCTTAATTCTTCCCCACCCTGTAACCCCTTGCGTCTTAGTGGCTTTACTGCTTTACATGGGGTGATACAGATTAAAAAAATTAAATGCAATGTCAATCGCTATCTACTGTCCAGCTGATTACTCTTTCCCCTTCCCACTCATTATTAATGTTTCTGTTCTTAATTCTTCCCCACCCTGTAACCCCTTGCGTCTTAGTGGCTTTACTGCTTTACATGGGGTGATACAGATTAAAAAAATTAAATGCAATGTCAATCGCTATCTACTGTCCTCCTGATTACTCTTTCCTCTTCCCACTCATTATTAATGTTTCTGTTCTTAATTCTTCCCCACCCTGTAACCCCTTGCGTCTTAGGGGCTTTACTGCTTTAAATGGGGTGATGCAGATTAAAAAAATTAAATGCAATGTCAATCGCTATCTACTGTCCTCCTGATTACTCTTTCCTCTTCCCACTCATTATTAATGTTTCTGTTCTTAATTCTTCCCCACCCTGAAACATCTTGCGTTTTAGTGGCTTTACTGATTTGCTCTGCATGATAAAAAAACTCTAAAATTAAAAAAAAATATCAAAAATTTCACAAGTTTAAATAGAAGCTTATGAAGTTTTATTTGACTGATTTTGCATTAACACTGAATAAAATTCATTTTATTTTTATTGAGAGCTAGAAATGTTAAGGGCAATGAGATGTGCTTATTTTGTTGCCTCTGTCATTATTAGGAATATTTTTTTTCTCTTTTGCTATTCCTTCAACTTTTTGCAATTGTTGAGAAATTAAAATGTAATATAAAGCTTAGCTGGATTAATTTAATCTTTGCTGGAATTAGGATTTTCCTGTATGCATCATAAAAACTTAAAAGACAAAATATCATAATTTAAACAATTTCGAAAACAATAATTCCAATGAATGTAAATTTTGTTTGAAATTCAGCAATATGTTTTGAATATTGTTAACATTAAATTTAATTTATTATCTTTAAATTAAACTAAAATAAAACTATGGAGTTAATTTTTATTGAAGTAATATTTAATTAAGTATTGCATTTTAAAAAATGTGTCGCTGTTTTTTTAGGTATATAGAGATATTTGTATAAGTTTATTTTTTGGTGTGTGGGGAGATTTGCACGAACTTCAAGGAGCAGTGGGTAATGTAACTTAGTTGTGGTAACAAAAAAACTTACTTATGGTAAAATAATGATATCTACTCTCCCCTCTTGCTTGTAACTTCTTCTATGTGCCCTGTCCCTTCAGGATGTAGGCGATCATGGCTTTCCACATCTCCCTATCCCTAGTGGCTCTTAGCACACTTTCTCCTGTTTCACCACCCAAACCCAGCTTTGCCATCCACTAGCTCAAGACCATAAATCTAGAATATAAATGTATAGAAACTAGCGTGGCCATAAAATGAGGGATCAGTTTATATATTGTTTATAATATAGATTTGATCCCCCACTTTATAAATCCATATTTTAATTTCTTATAAACAGTTGGCATATATCTTCTTCTTCTATGTGTCTTGTCCTTTCAGGGTGTAAGCGATCATGGCTTTCCACATCTTCCTATCCCTGGTGGCTCTTAGCACGCTTTCTCCTGTTACACCACCCAAACCCCGCTTTGCCATCCACTAGCTCAAGTCCAGAAATTTAGAATATAAATGTATAGAATCTAGCATGGCCACAAAAGGAGGGATCAGTTTATATATTGTTTATAATATAGATTTGATCACCCACTTTATATCCACATTATAATTTCTTATAAACAGCTGGCATACATCTTCGTCCATGTGCCCTGTCCTTTCAGGACGTGAGCGATATTGGCTTTTCACATCTCCCTATCCCTAGGGGCTCTCAGTACACTTTCTCCTGTTGCAACCCCTGTTCTTCCATCCCCCTTCTCAGGTCCGTCAAATATTTCACGCTGTTTTACCCTGTCTCTCTTTCCCCCTATCTGGCCTGTTAGTGTCAGGTTCTCCAAGCCCTCTTTCCTGATTGCATGTCCCAGGAACTTCAGCTGTCTCTTCCTGATGCTCAGTATTAATTTCCTTTTCGTTTCAATCTTTCTTTTCCAATATTTCGTCATTGTTAATTTAATGTTCACTAAATAAAATATAAAGCGCAAAGGTGAATTAAAATCTTTAAAAGTTTATAGTTAGAGTTGTTGATATATTACACAAGAAGGGAACATGTAATTCCTAAATATATAGTCCATTTTTTTCTGTCATGAAATGTACTCTGCGCCAATCTCGCAAGGCAACATTAAAATCTCAGATAACGTTACATTTTCCTTTCAGGCATATTAATGACACGTTTATTCTGAATTACTTCCCTTTGTGTACATAAGTGAAAATACTCAAAATATTTAACAGAGAATTTGGTAATTTTTGAATTAATCCATGTGCAAAAGTAATAAAAAATAATCATGTGTAAATTTCCTAAGCACACTGATTTTTGTAAACACTGAGGAAGGTTTAATTTATCTACGGGAAGTAACATATTTAAAAAGCGTTGACATTTGACGAGAGTTATTCCCCATCATTTTCTGTGTATGCGTGTGTGTGAATGCGTGTTTATTTAATTTGTGTATATATGTCCGTGCGCGAATTTTTATTTTATCAGTTTGTTACTTGTCAAATGTTCTTACGGATGCATATAAATTGTGTATGTTAGCATTTCTAAAATTTAGAGCTGAGTAAACAAATGTTTTATCTTGCACTTTTGACCATCCATAAAAGCTGAATCTTTGAAACTGCTGGCAAACAAAAATATCTCATAGTGAGGGAAAAAGTAATATTTTTCATATTAAAAAAGAAAAAAAGTAATTTTTTTTTTCCAGAATACAGTTAATAATTACTCTTTAAAATCGAAAAATTCCTTCGAAATAGATACTTGGACCAAATATTAGATTTTTAATATATTTTTTTTTTTTTTTTTTTTTTTTTTTACTATGCGAAAGACTTTTTATTTTTTTAACCGTTGCACATGAAGCAAATTGAAAACCATGCTGCAGGGCAAAGGGTTTGTGGTGATATCGACCGAGCAAAAGCGAGGAATCCGATGTTGGCTCCATACCGACTAAAAAGCTAATGAATAAAACTCGTCATGCACATCCGAGTTCGCGCAGATGTTCCGGTTGAAAAATAAAAATTAATTAAATATCAAATTTCCATTTCGCAACCCTACACGGATTTTATTTACCAGCAAACCAACTTACTGACTTACTGATCTTAGAAGTGGCAACTTCAAAATGAACATTCTCCATATGCCTAAGCCTTTTATTTTTTTCAGCATTATTATTTGCCATGAACATTCTAACCTTCATTGGACCTTTATTTCAAGTATTGCTTTATTTGTAAAGCATTAATTGACATGAGTATATATATATAAATGTTATTTTACTCTAATTACCTATCTTAATTTTATATTCATTTTATGAAATAGTGGGCTATCTTCCACGAGGCCAAAATATGTTAACCTGCAAGGGTATACAAATACACTTCAGTAGAACAGAATCCTACTACAACTAGAAAAAGAATAAATAAGATAAAATGCCCGCTATAGGTTAAAGGAAAAAAAAAAAAGAAGACATATGTGAGTAGAAAAAACAATAAAAGAACACATGGCAATAATGCCACTAAGATGCAAGGGATTACTAGGAATGAAGGAGAGTGAGAAGTCTTTAATGAGGAGAATGAACAATAAAAAGAACAGGATTCCAGGAAGACAGGAGATGGCAATAATGCCACTAAGATGCAAAAGGGATGCAGAACAAAAGAGAATGAGAAGTCTTTAATGAGGAGAATGAACAATAAAAGAACAGGATTCACGAAGACAGGAGATGGCAATAATTTACTAAGATGCAAGGGATTACTAGGAACAAAGAGAATGAGAAGTCTTTAATGAGGAGGAGAATGAACAATAAAAGAACAGAATTCAAGGAAGACATTTTGATGGCAATAATATGAATTCTGAGGATTACTAGGAACAAAAGAGAATGAAAAGTCTTTAATGAGAGAATGAACAATAAAAGAACAGAATTCAGGAAGACAGGAGATGGCAACAATACCACTAAGATGCAAGGGATTACTAGGAATAAAGAGAATGAGAAGTCTTTCATGAGGAGAATGAACAATAAAAAGAACATTCAGGAAGACAGGGAGATGGCAACAATGCCACTAAGATGCAAGGGATTACTAGGAACAAAAGAGAATGAAAAGTCTTTAATGAGGAGAATGAACAATAAAAGAACAGGATTCAGAGAAGACAGGAGATAGCAATAATGCCACTAAGATGCAAGGGTCACTAGGAACAAAGAGAATGAGAAGTCTTTAATGAGGAGAATGAACAATAAAGACAAATTCAGGAAGACACGTGATGGCAATAATGCCACTCAGATGCAAGGGATTACTAGGAACAAAAGAGAATGAAAAGTCTTTAATGAGGAGAATGAACAATAAAAGAACAGGATTCAGGAGAAGACAGGAAGATGGCAACAATGCCACTAAGATGCAAGGGATTACTAGGAACAAAGAGAATGAAGAAGTCTTTAATGAGGAAGACAGACAATAAAAGAACAGAATTCAGGAAGACACGTGATGGCAGCTAGTAACTCAGATGCAAGGGATTACTAGGAACAAAAGAGAATGAAAGTCTTTAATGAGGAGAATGAACAATAAAAGAACAGTGGAGGGCAGATGGCAACAATACTGCAAGATGCAAGGGATTGCCTAGGAACAAAGAGAATGAGAAGTCTTTCATGAGAGAATGAACAATAAAAGAACAAATTCAGAGGCCAGGAAATTAACATGTCTTATAAGATGCAAGGGATTACTAGGAACAAAGGAGAATGAAAAGTCTTTAATGAGGAGAATGAACAATAAAAGAACAGGATTCAGGAAGACAGGAGATAACAATAATGCCACTAAGATGCAAGGGATTACTAGGAACAAAAGAGAATGAGAAGTCTTTAATGAGAGAATGAACAATAAAAGAACAGAATTCAGGAAGACAGGAGATGGCAACAATGCCACTAAGATGCAAAGGATTACTAGAACAAGAGAATGAGAAGTCTTTAATAGGAGAATGAACAATAAAAGAACTGGATTCAGGAAGACAGGAGATGGCAACAATGCCACTAAGATGCAAGGGATTACTGGGAACAAAGAGAATGAAAAGTCTTTAATGAGGAGAATGAACAATAAAAGAACAGGATTCAGGAAGACAGGAGATGGCAATAATGCCACTAAGATGCAAGGAGTTACTAGGAACAAAAGAGAATGAGAAGTCTTCAATGAGGAGAATGAACAATAAAAGAACAGAATTCAGGAAGACAGGAGATGGCAACAATGCCACTAAGATGCAAGTTACTAGGAACAAAAGAGAATGAGAAGTCTTTAATAGAGGGGAATGAACAATAAAGCTGGATTCAGGAAGACAGGGAGATGGCAATAATGCCACTCAGATGCAAGGGATTACTAGGAACAAAAGAGAATGAAGTCTTTAATGAGGAGAATGAACAATAAAAAGAACAGAATTCAGGAAGACAGGAGATGGCAACAATACCACTAAGATGCAAAGGATTACTAGGAACAAAAGAGAATGAGAAGTCTTTCATGAGAGAGGGAATAGACAATAAAAGAACAGAATTCAGGAAGACAGGAGATGGCAACAATGCCACTAAGATGCAAAGGGATTACTGAACAAAAAAAGAGAATGAAAAGTCTTTAATGGAAGACAAGACAATAAAAGAACAGGATTCAGAGAGACAGGAGATGGCAATAATGCCACTAAAGATGCAAGGGATTACTAGGAACAAAAGAGAATGAGAAGTCTTTAATGAGGAGAATGAACAATAAAAGAACTGGATTCAGGAAGACAGGAGATGGCAATAATGCCACTCCAGATGCAAGGGATTACTAGGAACAAAGAGAATGAGAAGTCTGTAATGAGGAAAATGAACAATAAAAAGAACAGGATTCAGGAAGATAGGAGATGGCAATAATGCCACTCAGATGCAGAGGATTACTAGGAACAAAGGAATGAGAAGTCTTTAATGAGGAGAATGAACAATAAAAGAACAGAATTCAGGAAGACATGTGATGGCAATAATGCCACTCAGATGCAAGGGATTACTAGGAACAAAAGAGAATGAAAAGTCTTTAATGAGGAGAATGAACAATAAAAGAACAGGATTCAGGAAGACAGGAGATGGCAATAATGCCACTAAGATGCAAGGGATTACTAGGAAAAAAAGAGAATGAGAAGTCTTTAATGAGGAGAATGAACAATAAAAGAACAGGATTCAGGAAGACAGGAGATGGCAACAATGCCTCTGAGATGCAAGGGATTACTTGGAACAAAAGAGAATGAGAAGTCTTTCATGAGGAGAAAGAACACTCAGATGCAAAGGATTACTAGGAACAAAGGAGAATGAGAAGTCTTTAATAAGGAGAAAGAGCAATAAAAGAACAGGATTCAGGAAGACAGGAGATTGCAACAATGCACTAAGATGCAACGGATTACTAGGAACAAAAGAGAATGAGAAGTCTTTAATAAGGAGAATGAACAATAAAAGAACAGGATTCAGGAAGACAGGAGATGGCAACAATGCCACTAAGATGCAAGGGATTACTAGGAACGAAAGAGAATGACAAGTCTTTAATGAGGAGAATGAACAATAAAAGAACAGGATTCAGGAAAACAGGAGATGGCAATAATGCCACAAAGATGCAAGGGATTACTAGGAACAAAAGAGAATGAGAAGTCTTTAATAAGGAGAATGAACAATAAAAGAACAGGATTCAGGAAAACAGGAGATGGCAATAATGCCACTAAGATGCAAGGGATTACTAGGAACAAAAGAGAATGAGAAGTCTTTAATGAGGAGAATGAACAATAAAAGAACAGGATTCAGGAAGACAGAAGATGGCAATAATGCCACTAAGATGCAAGGGATTACTAGGAACAAAAGAGAATGAGAAGTCTTTAATAAGGAGAATGAACAATAAAAGAACAGGATTCAGGAAGAAAACAGGAGATGGCAATAATGCCACTAAGATGCAAGGGATTACTAGGAACAAAAGAGAATGAGAAGTCTTTAATGAGGAGAATGAACAATAAAAGAACAGGATTCAGGAAGACAGGAGATGGCAATAATGCCACTAAGATGCAAGGGATTACTAGGAACAAAAGAGAATGAGAAATCTTTAATGAAAAGAATGAACAATAAAAGAACATGATTCACAAAGACAGGAGATGGCAATAATGCCACTAAGATGCGAGGGATTACTAGGAACAAAAGAGAATGAGAAGTCTTTAATGACGAGAATGAACAATAAAAGAACAGGATTGATGAAGACAGGAGATGGCAATAATGCCACTAAGATGCAAAGGATTACTAGGAACAAAAGAGAATGAGAAGTCTTTAATGACGAGAATGAACAATAAAAGAACAGGATTGAGAAAGACAGGAGATGGCAATAATGCCACTAAGATGCAAGGGATTACTAGGAACAAAAGAGAATGAGAAGTCTTTAATGAGGAGAATGAACAATAAAAGAACAGGATTCACGAAGACAGAAGATGGCAATAATGCCACTAAGACGCACGGGATTACTAGGAACGAAAGAGAATGTGAAGTCTTTAATAAGGAGAAAGAGCAATAAAAGAACAGGATTCAGGAAAACAGGAGATGCCAAAATGCTACTAAGATGCAAGGGTTAACTAGGAACAAAAGAGAATGAAAACTCTTTAATGAAGAGAATGAACAATAAAAGCACAGGATTCAGGAAGACAGGAGATGGCAAAAATGCCACTAAGATGCAAGGGATTACTAGGAACGAAAGAGAATGAGAAGTCTTTAATGAGGAGAATGAACAATCAAAGAACAGGATTCAGAAAGACAGGAGATGTTAATAATGCCACTAAGATGCAAGGGATTACTAGGAATGAAAGAGAATGAGAAGTCTTTAATGAGGAGAATGACCAATACAAGAACTGGATTCAGGAAGACAGGAGATGGCAATAATGCCACTAAGATGCAAGGGATTACTAGGAACAAAAGAGAATGAGAAGTCTTTAATGAGGAGAATGAATAATAAAAGAACAGGATTCAGGAAGACAGGAGATGGCAATAATGCCACTAAGATGCAAGGGATTACTAGGAATGAAAGAGAATGAGAAGTCTTTAATGAGGAGAATGAACAATAAAAGAACAGGATTCACGAAGACAGGAGATGCCAATAATGCCACTAAGATGCAAGGGATTACTAGGAACAAAAGAGAATGAGAAGTCTTTAATGAGGAGAAAGAACAATAAAAGAACAGGATTCAGAAAGACAGGAGATGGCAATAATGCCACTAAGATGCAAGGGATTACTAGGAATGAAAGAGAATGAGAAGTCTTTAATGAGGAGAATGAACAATAAAAGAACAGGATTCAGGAAGACAGGAGATGGCAATAATGCCACTAAGATGCAAGTGATTACTAGGAACAAAAGAGAATGAGAAGTCTTTAATGAGGAGAATGAACAATAAAATAACATGATTCACCAAGACAGGAGATGGCAATAATGCCACTAAGATGCAAGGGATTACTAGGAACAAAAGAGAATGAGAAGTCTTTAATGAGGAGAATGACCAATACAAGAACTGGATTTAGGAAGACAGGAGATGGCAATAATGCCACTAAGATGAAAGGGATTTCTTGGAACAAAAGAGAATGAGAAGTCTTTAATGAGGAGAATGACCAATACCAGATCTGGATTCAGGAAGACAGGAGATGGCAATAATGCCACTAAGATGCAAGGGATTACTAGGAATGAAAGAGAATGAGAAGTCTTTAATGAGGAGAATGAACAATAAAAGAACAGGATTCAGGAAGACAGGAGATGGCAATAATGCCACTAAGATGTAAGGGATTACTAGGAATGAAAGAGAATGAGAAGTCTTTAATGAGGAGAATGACCAATACAAGAACTGGATTCAGGAAGACAGGAGATGGCAATAATGCCACTAAGATGCAAGGGATTACTAGGAACAAAAGAGAATGAGAAGTCGTTAATGAGGAGATAGAACAATACAAGAACAGGATTCAGGAAGACAGGAGATGGCAATAATGCCACTAAGATACAAGGGATCCCTAGGAACAAAAATGAATGAGAAGTATTTCATGACGAGAATGAACAATAACAGAACAGGAATCAGGAAGACAGGAGACGGCAATAATGCCACTAAGATGCAAGGGATTACTAGGAACGAAAGAGAATGAGAAATCTTTAATGAGGAGAAAGAACAATAAAAGAACTGGATTCATGAAGACAGGTGATGGCAATAATGTCACTAAGATGCAAGCGATTAATAGGAATGAAAGAGAATGAGAAGTCTTTAATGAGGAGAATGAACAATAAAAGAACAGGATTCAGGAAGACAGGAGATGGCAACAATGCCACTAAGATGCAACGGATTACTATGAACAAAAGAGAATGAGAAGTCTTTCATGAGGAGAATGAACAATAAAAGTGCAGGATTTAGGAAGACAGAAGATGGCAATAATGCCTCTAAGATGAAAGGGATTACTAGGAACGAAGGAGAATGTGAAGTCGTTAATAAGGAGAAAGAGCAATAAAAGAACCAGATTCAAGAAGACAAGAGATGGCAATAATGCCTCTAAGATGCAAGGGATTACTAGGAACGAAGGAAAATGTGAAGTCTTTAATAAGGAGAATGAACAATAAAAGAACAGGATTGAGGAAGACAGGAGATGGCAATAATGCCTCTAAGATGCAAGGGTTTACTAGGAATGTGAAGTCTTTAATGAGGAGAATGAACAATAAAAGAGCAAGATTCAGGAAGAGAGAAGATGGCAATAATGCCACTAAGATGCAAGGGATTACTAGGAATGAAAGAGAATGAGAAGTCTTTAATGAGGAGAATGAACAATAAAAGAACAGGATTCTTGAAGACTGGTGATGGCAATAATGCCACTAAGATGCAAGGGATTACTAAGAACGAAAGAGAATGCGAAGTCTTTAATGAGGTGAATGAACAATGAAAGAACAGCATTCAGGAAGACAAAAGATTGCAATAATGCCACTAATATCCAAGGGATTACTAGGAACAAAAGAGAATGAGAAGTATTTCGTGAGCAGAATGAACAATAAAAGAGCAGGATTCAGGAAGACAGGTGCTGGCAATAATCCCACTAAGACGCATTGGAATATAAGGTGTCAATGAAAATGTTATTCATGAAAGTGATTACTTTTAATGTGTTCAGGTAAGCAATTTAGTGCAATGTTGTATATTGTAGCAATTATGTTAAAAGTGTTCAAGGAATTCATTTTGTATGAATGTCTTCAGGTAAGCGAATAAACTTTTGGTCGTTCCTCAAAGCGATTATTTGTAGAATTTTTCATGAAAGCGATTAGGTATAATGCATTCAGATAAGCTATTTGGTGTATGGGTGTTCTGTAATGTGAATCGGGATAATAGTTTTGTTGGTAGATGTAGGAATAGACCGATGTGTTGGTATCATTGATCAAAGTCACTGTTGCCATCAAACAATTGCTCCGGCTTTGACTTAAAGCTGTAGGAAGCTAGTTAATGTTTCTTTGATTCAGCCTTTTGTCATACATAATCAAACTCCCTCCAACTTACAAGTTTTATCCAGAGTTATAATCATCAGAAATATCACATTTTCATTAGAAGTTTGGTTGCAGGTTGGAATGTGTGCAATAGTGTGAAATAGCGTATGAATAAAATATACATTTTTCACTTGAAAAGAGAAATTTATTAAAACGAAAGAATAACATAAGTTGTAGAACTAAATGAGCAATTAGAAACATTATTAAGAATTTAAGGTTAGAGTTTGTGTTCAATGAGAAAGTTAAAGGTATCAAAGCGTTCGTAGAAAATGTTCATAGTATGCATTTGGTGTTTAGGTGTTTAGGTGTTTAGTAGGAATGTCTTTGATTGGAGAAGTAGAAGTAAAAGTACCTGGTTGTAATCAGATTTTTCTTCTGTTTTTCCTACCATGACCCTGAAGTTATAGGGAGATGGTTAATATTTCTTTTATTCTGCCTTGTGTCAGACATAACCGAACTGCCTACAGCTTACAGGATTTATACAGAATTATCATCATCAGAATTATCAGAAGGTTTCCATCGTTATAAGAAGATTGCTTGTCGGCATTTGCGCTTTTAACTTTTAAGCATCATAATTACTGTAGCCGTTGGGGGAGCTAGTTAATGTTTCTTTAAATCGGCCTTGTGTCATACTTAACCGAACTGCCTACAGCTTACAGGATTTATGCAGAATTATCATCATCAGAATTATCAGAAGGTTTCCATCGTTATAAGAAGATTGCTTGTCGGCATTTGCGCTTTTAACTTTTAAGCATCATAATTACTGTAGCCGTTGGGGGAGCTAGTTAATGTTTCTTTAAATCGGCCTTGTGTCATACTTAACCGAACTGCCTACAGCTTACAGGATTTATGCAGAATTATCATCATCAGAATTATCAGAAGGTTTCCATCGTTATAAGAAGATTGCTTGTCGGCATTTGCGCTTTTAACTTTTAAGCATCATAATTACTGTAGCCGTTGGGGGAGCTAGTTAATGTTTCTTTAAATCGGCCTTGTGTCATACTTAACCGAACTGCCTACAGCTTACAGGATTTATGCAGAATTATCATCATCAGAATTATCAGAAGGTTTCCATCGTTATAAGAAGATTGCTTGTCGGCATTTGCGCTTTTTACTTTTCAGCATCATAAATACTGTAGCCGTTGGGGGAGCTAGTTAATGTTTCTTTAAATCGGCCTTGTGTCATACTTAACCGAACTGCCTACAGCTTACAGGATTTATGCAGAATTATCATCATCAGAATTATCAGAAGGTTTCCATCGTTATAAGAAGATTGCTTGTCGGCATTTGCGCTTTTAACTTTTAAGCATCATAATTACTGTAGCCGTTGGGGGAGCTAGTTAATGTTTCTTTAAATCGGCCTTGTGTCATACTTAACCGAACTGCCTACAGCTTACAGGATTTATGCAGAATTATCATCATCAGAATTATCAGAAGGTTTCCATCGTTATAAGAAGATTGCTTGTCGGCATTTGCGCTTTTAACTTTTAAGCATCATAATTACTGTAGCCGTTGGGGGAGCTAGTTAATGTTTCTTTAAATCGGCCTTGTGTCATACTTAACCGAACTGCCTACAGCTTACAGGATTTATGCAGAATTATCATCATCAGAATTATCAGAAGGTTTCCATCGTTATAAGAAGATTGCTTGTCGGCATTTGCGCTTTTTACTTTTCAGCATCATAAATACTGTAGCCGTTGGGGGAGCTAGTTAATGTTTCTTTAATTCGGCCTTGTGTCAGACATAACCGAACTGCCTACAGCTTACAGGATTTATGCAGAATTATCATCATCAGAATTATCAGAAGGTTTCCATCGTTATAAGAAGATTGCTTGTCGGCATTTGCGCTTTTAACTTTTCAGCATTATAATTACTGTAGCCGTTGGGGGAGCTAGTTAATGTTTCTTTAATTCGGCCTTGTGTCATACTTAACCGAACTGCCTACAGCTTACAGGATTTATGCAGAATTATCATCATCAGAATTATCAGAAGGTTTCCATCGTTATAAGAAGATTGCTTGTCGGCATTTGCGCTTTTAACTTTTAAGCATCATAAATACTGTAGCCGTTGGGGGAGCTAGTTAATGTTTCTTTAAATCGGCCTTGTGTCATACTTAACCGAACTGCCTACAGCTTACAGGATTTATGCAGAATTATCATCATCAGAATTATCAGAAGGTTTCCATCGTTATAAGAAGATTGCTTGTCGGCATTTGCGCTTTTTACTTTTCAGCATCATAAATACTGTAGCCGTTGGGGGAGCTAGTTAATGTTTCTTTAAATCGGCCTTGTGTCATACTTAACCGAACTGCCTACAGCTTACAGGATTTATGCAGAATTATCATCATCAGAATTATCAGAAGGTTTCCATCGTTATAAGAAGATTGCTTGTCGGCATTTGCGCTTTTTACTTTTCAGCATCATAAATACTGTAGCCGTTGGGGGAGCTAGTTAATGTTTCTTTAATTCGGCCTTGTGTCATACTTAACCGAACTGCCTACAGCTTACAGGATTTATGCAGAATTATCATCATCAGAATTATCAGAAGGTTTCCATCGTTATAAGAAGATTGCTTGTCGGCATTTGCGCTTTTAACTTTTAAGCATCATAAATACTGTAGCCGTTGGGGGAGCTAGTTAATGTTTCTTTAAATCGGCCTTGTGTCATACTTAACCGAACTGCCTACAGCTTACAGGATTTATGCAGAATTATCATCATCAGAATTATCAGAAGGTTTCCATCGTTATAAGAAGATTGCTTGTCGGCATTTGCGCTTTTAACTTTTAAGCATCATAAATACTGTAGCCGTTGGGGGAGCTAGTTAATGTTTCTTTAAATCGGCCTTGTGTCATACTTAACCGAACTGCCTACAGCTTACAGGTTTTATGCAGAATTATCATCATCAGAATTATCAGAAGGTTTCCATCGTTATAAGAAGATTGCTTGTCGGCATTTGCGCTTTTTACTTTTCAGCATCATAAATACTGTAGCCGTTGGGGGAGCTAGTTAATGTTTCTTTAATTCGGCCTTGTGTCAGACATAACCGAACTGCCTACAGCTTACAGGATTTATGCAGAATTATCATCATCAGAATTATCAGAAGGTTTCCATCGTTATAAGAAGATTGCTTGTCGGCATTTGCGCTTTTTACTTTTCAGCATTATAATTACTGTAGCCGTTGGGGGAGCTAGTTAATGTTTCTTTAATTCGGCCTTGTGTCATACTTAACCGAACTCCCTACAGCTTACAAGTTTTATGCAGAATTATCATCATCAGAATTATCAGAAGGTTTCCATCGTTATAAGAAGATTGCTTGTCGGCATTTGCGCTTTTTACTTTTCAGCATCATAATTACTGTAGCCCTTGGGGGAGCTAGTTAATGTTTCTTTAAATCGGCCTTGTGTCAGACATAACCGAACTGCCTACAGCTTACAGGATTTATGCAGAATTATCATCATCAGAATTATCAGAAGGTTTCCATCGTTATAAGAAGATTGCTTGTCGGCATTTGCGCTTTTTACTTTTCAGCATTATAATTACTGTAGCCGTTGGGGGAGCTAGTTAATGTTTCTTTAATTCGGCCTTGTGTCATACTTAACCGAACTCCCTACAGCTTACAAGTTTTATGCAGAATTATCATCATCAGAATTATCAGAAGGTTTCCATCGTTATAAGAAGGCTGGTTGTTGGCAGGTTGGAATTGTGTGGAATTGTGCAAAAGAGTGTAAGAATAAAATATACATTTTTAATGTTAAAATAGAAATTTATTAAAAGGAAAGAATAACACAAGTTGTAGAAGTTAATGTGCAATTAAAAACATTATTAAGAAGTCAAGGGTAGAGTTAGTGTTCAATGATAAAGTTATGGGTATCAAGACTTGTACAAAATGTTCATAGTGGTAATTGTTAAAAGAGTATATGCGTACCTATATGTGTATGTATGTATGTATGTATGTATGTATGTATGTATTCAGTAGGAATGTTTTTGGATGGAGAAGTACAAGTAAAAGGAATCAGCAGAAGGAAAGAGAAAGAGGACATGTCCAGGTCAGCTTTAAGCTTCTCTCCTTACATTTTAGCTTGTCGTCTTTGCTGCTTCCATCCCCTGACTGACTGTGATTAACGCTGACCTTTTATATCATTCAGAGATGAGTCTTGCAAGTCACTCCCATTAGTCAAAAAGCAATTTAACACATACTTAAAAAATCTGGTTCCTTTTAGCACATGGTCAATCCTTTTTCTATCTGGGAAAACCAGGATTTCACAAGTCATTGTGAATTTTTGTAAAAATGAAGAAGAGGGTTGATTTTAATTAATTTCTTCAACCCTTCAATGCAATTCCAATCTTTCCACAACTTATCCCACCCCCTCATCATTCATTATTAGTTTTCAAGATCCCACTTTTTTGGTACTCAACTTTGTGTAATAGATTATTTTCTATTCCCTCACTGCTTCTATTTCCCATGAGTATTAAATACTCCAAGCCTTCTTCCTTCATTAAGTGTCTAAAATATTAAGCCGTTTTATCTGATTGTCAGAAGTAGTTCCTTTTGTAATTTATATTCTCGACTTTAGAGAAGAAACAGATTAGTACCCTTCCCAAGGGATGTGTGTTGTGGTACAGTAGATATCGGCTTGGAACAAGAAACCAGGGAGCCGAGTTCGTATTCCAGCTGAATCCATTGTATTCACTTACGCGCAAATACCCTTGGGAAAGGTATTAATCCGTCTCTTCCTTCCAGTTATGGGTTAAATAGCAGGACAGATTGGGTTCTATAGCCTTGGTCGGCAACCAGTCTACCGCAGAAAGCAATGGCAACCTACTGCGGGATAATCTTCTGCCCGGTCAGTCATGTCTCTTTCGAGACATGATTGCCCAAAGCGTGTATCACGTATGGCACTTAACTGACTGACTGAATATAATAGTTGGAATAATGATTAAAGCTTCTACTGGTCATAAAGTGGAGGATCAGTTTATTACTTCATAACAATACGAAACCGATCCCCCACTAATTATTACATAATAACATAACACATTTCTTTTCCCTCTAGCTATGAGTCAAATAACAAGACAGATTGGGTTCTATAGCCTTGGTCGGCAACCAGTCTACTGCAGAAAGCAATGGCAACCTACTGCAGGACAATCTTCTGCCCGGTCAGTCATGTCTCTTTCGAGACATGATCGCCCAAGCGTGTATCACGTATGGAACCTAAACTGACTGACCTTTCCCAAGGGTATTTGCGCATAATTGAATGCAAGGAATTCAACTGGAAGTTGAACTCGGCTCTCCGATTTATCGTCCCGAGCCGATATCCACTACACCACAATGCACATCCATTAATAAATATTATCTGCCCTAAACAATATTCTGCAAACCATTCACTCAAACTGAGTAAGTTATGTGTTGCTTTCCTCTGTATCACTTGCCTTCAATCTGCCCTGTGAGTTTCATATTTGCCATACCCCCATTCCTTATTAGGCACCTTAGAAACTTCGGCTGTCTCTTTCTAATGTTAAGTACAAGTTTCATTTTTGTTTCCATTTTCTCTAAAAATTCGTCGTTGGTCAAGTGTTGGCTCCATAATATCATCCGCACCCTTCTGAAGAACCACATTTTTGTAGCCTGTCTCTGAGGGGATTGTCCAGTATTCACTTCTTCTTCTCTGTCTCTGAGGGGATTGTCCAGTATTCACTTCATAAATGTGCTATGTCCTTTCAGGAGGTAGGCGACCATGGCTTTCTATATCTCACTATCCCTGGTGGCTCTTAGCAAGCTTTCTCCTGTTGCCATCCAAACCCTGCTCTGCCATCCACTAGCTCAAGACCATAAATCTAGAATATAATTGTATAAAACCAGGATTTCACATGTCATTGTGAATTTAATCCTCATTTTTTATCCCTACATATTCATTGTTGGTGCTTTTTGTTCTACCACATACTTGCATGCTGACAGGTAGTCATTTGACCTGCAACACTGATGATCATTATGAGGGACGCTCTTTTATTAAAAATATCTTTTGATCACAGGGTCATCTTTTTCCAGTGAGAACATTTGTGAAAACTAGCATTTTTATTTTGTGTTTTGCTTTGTTAGCTCTTACCCCAGGCCGACATCTGGTGTGAATCTAATTGCAATGGCATGTAACATTTCCTCTTTCTTAATCTTGTCGGTCCCTCAAGAAGGGCCCTAAAATTCTTCTCTCTTTATTTCGTTGGAAACAAAATAAAGAGTACTGAATTTTATGTGATATCAATCCTCTTACATGGCAGAGCAGTCTCCTCACAGATGAAGAAGTCTTGAAGCTTGAGAAATTTAGTTCAAGGGTATTTGTGCGTAATTGAATGCAAGGAATTAAACTGGGATTCGAACTCAGCACCCTGAACTCTTGTTTCAAGTCAATACCCACTGCACCACAACGCACATCCAACATATATTAAATCATCAGCTACCAGAGCGAAGTTTTGATCTACGGATCTCTGAGTTATGATCCCAGCACACTTCTACTGTGCCACTCTGCTGGTTGTATATTATAGGCTACTTAAAATTTACTTTTATATTAACGTCCTCAGTTTTCAACCTCTGGGTTGATCCCCAAATTATCCTTTTTTTCCTTGCTCCGTCTCTCGGTTAATTAGTGGATTTACCTATTTGTCTACCTAATAATTCTGGCCAAGATACTTCTTTATCTGTTTTGTCTTATGCCTCCTTTCATGCCTCTTGCCGAACATAACAACTCTGTTGTCTTGGTAATTCAGATCAGGCTATTGATATTTCTTTTGAGTCCTCTATTAGGCATGAACCTCTTCTTCACAACACTTCTATTACCAGTGCATTGTTTGGGATTCATTTTGTGACTTTCTTTGTGATGCTCTTTGAAGTTTTCAATCTTCCTATTGAGACGGTTGTGGGTTTTTTTTTTTCTTAGGTTAAAGCCAGCATCGATACTGGGTGCCTTTTATGAAATAACAAATGAAACCACTATCTTATATTCCACAGGAATCATTTTCCAATCCCAACATTAACCTCTTTGTGTCTTCTTGTAATAAATGTAAACATCTTCAGTAGGTTAAGTTTTTGTACACAGAATGAAGTATCATCTAGTGTCTGGCAGGTTTAATTCTTGTGACTACTGGCAGCTCTGTAATAGTGTGTTAAATAAGAGTAAGTCTTCTTTCCCTCCTCTTTACACTCAATTTGAAGTGTTAACTTCATAAAATGAAATACTCCAGAGCTTCTAACAACACTAGCTCTCCTGACTACTGGCAGCTCTGTAATAGTGTGTTAAATAAGAGTAAGTCTTCTATCTTACATCTCACCTCAATTCACTCAGTTTAAGCTATTATCATTTTCTGCTGATAAAGCAGAATCCTTTGCTTAGTAAATTGTTCTCCAATGTTTGATTTGTATAAAGTGTTTTTTGTTCAGCATTTCACTTAGAACAGTCTCTGTCCAGGACTTTTGCTATCACCTCTAAACTGGATTCCTTTCAAAGCATGTGTTGATAGTATCCTTACAATGGTCTTGAAGAAGTGTGCTCCTGAACTGGCTCCTGTACTCTTTTAAACTCTAGAATAAATGGTTTCCTCTTTGTTGCTGTTTGTTAGAAATCCTCTTCTGTAATTCCAATCTAAGAATACAGGTGAACTGTCTGATACTTATCTGCCTATTACCCTTTTACCAAAATACTAGAGGCTCTATTCAACCCTGAATTGGTTAAGCATCTCAATTCAAGTGGTCTTCTTTCAGATAAACTATATGGCTTTCATTTCTCTTTGTCAACAGTTATTCCTGAAAGCGTCTGTTATGCTGTAGATAAGAATGTTAAAACTAGGATAGCCTAGTCTTCTTCATAATTTGAAAGCCTATGATATTTCTAGATAATATTTCTGTTTCTTTCTTTCCTGCTGGTTGTAAATCCTCTTCTGTAATTCCAGTTTAAAAACAGCAGAACTGTCTGATACTTATCACATTTCACCTGTTTTGGTAAAATACTACAGGCTCTAATCAACCATGAATTAGTTAAACATCTCACTTCAGGGGGTTTTCTTTTAAATAAGCAATATAGCTTTTGGTTCTTCAAATCAACTGCTGGTGTATTAACAATTATTGCTGAAAGTGTCTATCAAGCTTTAAATAAGAATGGTAAAATTTGGTCAGTTGATTTGGATATATCAAAGACATTTGACAGGATTTGACATAGTAGTTTTCTACATAATTTGAAAGGTTATGGTATTTCTGGATAATATTTGTTTCTTGCCTTACTGTTGGCTGGAAATTGTTTTCTGCATTATTGGCAAAATGCTAGTATCTCTAATCAACCCTGAATTGGTTAAATATCTCACTTCAAATGGTATTCTTTTAAATAAGCAATATAGCTTTTGTTTCTTTAAATCAACTGCTGATCTATTAACAATTATTGCTGAAAAAATCTATCAAGCTTTAGATAAGAATGGTAAAGCTTGATTTGTAACCTTATTTCCACACCAATATATATATATATATGTTTTTTTTAAAACAGCAGAGTAAGAAAAATTGATATTAGTGGTATTGTTAGTTGTGCTTAACTGTAATCCATAATGTGAGCTTATGTAAAAAAAAAAAAAGGTATTTTTAATACTATTATGTACTTGTAAAATCCAGGGAATAAATAAATTGGTTAAATCCTTAAAAATTATTCCTGGGAACAGATTCTAAAATAAAAAAACAGATGATGTAATTGAAAGAAAGAAGACAGAAAGACATTACATCATGTGAACTGTTGATATTTCATTTGTCGAGCCATGGCTCCCCGTAAATCATGTGGGTGGAAAATAATCTCATTGGTCAGAAGCTTTGAGTTGCATAGATCCCCCGAGAGAATTGGGGACAGCTATAAAAATGCAAACTCAGCAAAAAAATCAGTTTGGTTAGTTTTTGAAATTGCAGTCGAAATGTAACGACTGAGGGGAAAGAGTTCCCAATTGGGGAGCCACAACCCAGAGGCTGGTCGCCTACCATAGAACTTATGGCTGAAGATGTAAAGAAATGTAGAAAAGCCTGCTGCCGATTAACTTGAAGAGTTAATGTCGAATAATGCACTTCCAATAAGAAGCCCAAAAGAACTTTATTGTTTTAAAAGTTATTTTTAAAATTGAAAGCTCTTATTATTCTTAACGAAAAGTTTGAATTGTTATGAAAAGAATTTTTGAGATTTGGAGAGAGATTTTCAGGTGACAAAGACCAAGAGATCACCACACTGCCTGCCACCACATCACACATTTTCAGCTGTCTCTGAAAAGTTTGATAAAGTCCAAAAAGACATGTTTTATGTGGAGAATTGGCAGTCTGATTATTTTTATAAATTGAAGGCTCTGATTACTTTTAACGAAACTTTGGAAGGACTTATTTCTATTTGAAGATTAAAAGCTCTGATATTTTTAAACAAATCCTCTCTCCGTAATAAACTTGAATTTTGACAATTGTATTTTCTGTTATTGTAATTAATTATTTTTTTTTATTATGAAGTCTTTCTTTCGTAACCCATCCAGGCATCTTTGAACTTATTCATTTATTTAATTTTTTTTTTTTGTGCCGTCATTATTTTTTTTTTAACACAAGTGTCCGGTCTGGATATGGTAAAAATATGGTTACCGGGTTTTCACAACGTGACTTTCTGAGATCAAAAGAACACAGCATTGGTAGTGAGTTCATTGTTGTAATAGATGTCTTGAGGACCAGCTACTGTGGCGAGATCATCCCGACTGGCGGCTTGAAAGTGCCATCATAACTGGTGCCGTTTGGACATCATCATCACACTAGGATCCGTTCCAGGAACGAGGGCAGCGAACCAGGTCAGCCAGCACACATGTTACAGGGTAGTTGATCTGGATATATCGAAGTCATTTGACAGGATTTGACAGAGTAGTTTTCTATATAATTTGGAAGGTTATGGTACTTCTCAATAATATTTGTTTCTTGATTCCCTGCTGGTTGGAAATCTTCCGTAATTCCAGTTTAAGAACGCAATAGAACCATCTGACCTCTTATGGCAAAATACTAGAGGCTCTATTCAACCCTGAATTGATTAAGCATCTCAATTCAAGTGGTCTTCTTTCAGATAAACTATATGGCTTTCATTTCTCTTTGTCAACAGTTATTCCTGAAAGCGTCTGTTATGCTGTAGATAAGAATGTTAAAATGTGGGCTGTTGATTTGGATATCTCCTGGCCATTTGACAGGATTTGATATACTAGTCTTCTTCATAATTTGAAAGCCTACGATATTTCTGGATAATATTTCTGTTTCTTTCTTTCCTGCTGGTTGTAAATCCTCTTCTGTAATTCCAGTTTAAGAACGCAATCTGACCTCTTATAGCAAAATACTAGAGGCTCTAATCAACACTGAATTGGTTATTCACATCACTTTAACTTGTCTCCTTTCATATAAGAAACATGGCTTTTGCTTCAGTTTGTCAACAGTTATTGCTGAAAGAGTCTGTCATGTTCTAGATAAGAATGCTGAAACTCAGGCTGTTGACTTGGATATCTCCAAGGTATTTGTCAGAGATTAGCATGAAAAATACCTTTTTATTTAATTCAATCTTTCTTAATAATCTGCAAAATTAATTTTTTTTTTGACAGTTGATGCTTGTAGAATTTAATAAAACTTTATTTTCTTTCATTCAATTATGCACAAATACCCTTGAGAAAGGTATTAATTGATTTTGTTTTTATTTCAAGGAACTCTGATGGTACTTATGAGAAATCATTTTTAAAGGTTCATAGCATCTATAGTATTTCAAATAAAAGGTAAAATGAAGCTAAAAATAATTGTATAAAACTTAACGTTATTTAATCAAGTGAGAGATAAAGTTTTTATTTTAATGCAACTCCATTATTGCTCACCTATTAGGTTAGTGATACTAAGGTAAGAACTAAATGAGATATCCCTAGACAAGGGCAGTAGAATGTCATAGTAATCTATGACATTCTACTGCCCTTGTCTAGGGATATCTCATATAAAGATAAAGGTTGATGTTTAAAATTCACTGTAAGCTCCTCAGATGTAGGTAAATTTAAGTAATGCAGGAGAGCACAATGACTGAAATGTTTTGATAACAACAACAAAGACAACAATAGCTCACATGTAAATAAATTATGATTAGTCATAAACAAGCGCCTTCCCAAAATATATAACTCTCAGCATAACAGAAGTAAAGAGAGCACAACTGCTTTTTTTTAAAAAATCATTTTACCCCAAGCAAGGCATTCCACTTCCACTATTGCGCAGGGGCTTACAAAGAGGGAGGTGGCGGGAAAGAGTGGTTAGATATAGAAAATGTCAGAAGAAGGGTGATAAACAGGTAAGGATACCGATGCTGAGGGTTGGGCAGATGGGAAGAGTGTTTGAAAGAATGGATGCGAGTTAGTGTGTTAGAAGGTGTCTGTTGACCTTACATTTAAACTCCTGGAGATTGTAGCTGTTGGGGAAGCAATCATGTGGAAAAGAATTCCACAGGTGGGAAGTGCGAGAAAAACTGTTGGAGTAGAAATTGCAGTTACATCTTATCAGCTTCACTGTAAGAGGGTGGGATCTAGTTGCTAATTTAGTATCTCATGCAAATTCGTACCTAGGGGGCACCAGTGATTTAAGTTCATCCGAGCAGAAGTCGTGAAAGTATTTATAGAAGAGGCACAGGGAGGCCACGTCACGCCGGTGAGAGAGTGACTGCAGCTGGTCTGCCAAGTCGGTATCAATCACATTACAGTCTCTTCATTGTATTTTGTCAAGAACCCCGAGGAGAACAGCAGGGGCACCCAGCCAGATATGGCAGCAGTATTTAATACACGGACGGATGGTAGATTTATATATGTACAGGATATTAAGAACACACATTTTCAAACATTGATAAACATCACAATGATAATATTACTATAACTTTATACAGAAAAAAATTCAGCATTCATTTTCCCAACAGCCAGTGCAACCATTAGCTGAAATATACGAAATATGTCTAAACAATTTTTCAGGAAAATAGGTTACTCAATTTCAGTAATTCCTCTTTCCATTATTGTTGGGAGTTTCCTCCCTAACCTTTTGTTTTTAAGTGGCATGGAATTTCAATATTAATTTTTACTTCAAGTTGCATATGCTATCCATTTTAGTTGCTGAAAGACCTGAACTGATGTGGCTTGTGTTATTTGGTAGAGATCTGCGTGACTGTATAATGCCAGTCTGCAAGATTAAAAGAGTCATCACTGATGCCTACAAGCTTTTTTTCACTCTAGAATTGATAATTAAAAATGTCTTAAAGAAAGTTGTTGTATACAGCTGACAGTTTAGATATTTCTAAATTAGTTTGCTGCTGTATGTGACTTTCACCTGATTATCTTGATCTGTCAAAGCTATTTAAGAAAGTGGCTTGTATTTTCAGGTTATGGCTTAATTTCAATGTAGGATGAAATTAACCCTAGTGTATGTTTATCTTTAATTTTATTTCCTACACTAAATTTTTTAACCACCATATACAATCGCACCTACCTCCCATTAGCATGGACCAGGCTTGCCTCCCAGAGAGTAAAACACTACACCTGCTTGGCTTCACACACTCAGCAGACCTCAAGTAGAATGACTATGTCGAATCCATTGCTAAATCCGCTGCTATGAAAGTCGGCTCTCTGTGCAGGGCCCAGAAATTCTGTCTGAATCTATCCTGCACATGTATAAATCTACCGTTTGCCGTGTATTGAATACTGCTGCCACATCTGGTCGGGTGTCCCTGCTGTTCTCCTCGGGGTTCTTGACAAAATACAGCGTAGAATCTGTAATGTGATCGATACCGACTTAGCTGACCGCCTGCAGTCACTCTCTTACTGGCGTGATGTGGTTTCCCTCTGCCTCTTCTATAAATAGATCACTGGTGCCCCCTAGGTATGAATTTGCATGAGATACTAGATTAGCAACTAGGTCCCACCCTTTTACAGTGAAACCGATGAAATGTAACTGCAATTTCTACTCTAACAGCTTCTTTTATTGCACTTCCCACCTGTGGAATTCCCTTCCGCATACTTGCTTCTCCGATGGCTACAATCTCCAGGAGTTTAAATGTAAGGTCAATAGACACCCCCTAACACACTAACTTGCACCCATTCTCTCCATCCCTCTTCCTATGTACCTCCTTACTCGTCTATCACCCTCCTTCTGGCATTTCCTATATTTAATCACGATGTAAACCCCTGCGCTATAGTGGCAGTGGAATGCCTTGCTTGGGGTGATATGATTAAAAAAAAAAATATACAGCATATTTGAAGCATTTAGTATTTACTAGCATCATAGCCCGATGTTGCCCGTGCAACTCAGAACATGTTAATTTATTCAGTGGATGAAACAAAGTGAAATAAAAATTAAATATAAAGGCTTTTTTTTTAATAAAAAAAATTTTTGTCGCGTTTGACTTCTGTGATGTAATTCAGCAACCATCTTAGATCTTAAACATTTTACAGACCAAATGTAAACAATTTGCACCATTGGCCAAAAAGTGCAAAAAAAGAAAAATTGCTGAACTTAAACTCAAAAGTATGTGTTGACCTGACTTTCCTGTCGATATGTATCCCTAGAAAGTTTGAATGGCGTAGCTTAGAAAATGTAGGCGTGCATAGGGAACAGTCACACACAGACTAACAGATTGCCTTATATATATATATATATATATATATATTTACATTAATTTCACACCATGTACCTAGAAAATAATGCTTTAAAAAAAAAAAAAAAAAAAAAAACACACACACACACACACACACACACACACACACACACAAAAAAAAAAACAAAACAAAAAAAACTTTCTTTTTTTAATATATTTTTATTTTTTTTCACTTTTCAGATAGTGCCATTTATATTGACTGGAGAACATACAAATGAAATATATAGGTAATAAGTTTTAAAATATGACACACAATATATCACCTGTTGATGGATGGAGCACATAGATCAATTCTTTGAGTTACAAGCTTTGAAATATGACTCATGCGCTATCAACTGGTAATGGTAAAAAAAAAAAAATATACATGTGGGTATGTTGAAAAGTTCTCAGCCTCAAGAAAGGATTCCATAAGAATTTCCGATGTTTGATCACTTGGTCAAATCTTGAGAAATCTTTTAAACTGAAAACATTCCAGCACTCCCTTGCACATATCATAAGTGATACGTTGTAAGATACAACAAAACCACCCAGTGATGATTGAACAGGTTTTACAATTATTTTAAATGCATAAGAAATAAAAATATCCAAGAAGGCCACAAATAAGTTTCTTTTTCGGACAATAAAGAATGCAGCTAAATTTATGTATGCAACTGCAACAATTGAAATTGAATTAAACTTACTTTATAAATGAAGATTTGATAACAGGCCACAGAACAAGATTGATCTTCATATGCCAAAAATAAACTGAAGCAATTGAAGATAAAGCACCCCCACCCTACCAAAAAATAAATAAAAACAACTCCAGAGAAAGATATAAAATAAAAGTTATTTTTTTAGGTAAAAGGCAGCAGTTGGTACAACTTCATGAGTTGCTTGTTGGTTGGTTGGGGCTAAAAATATGATGTCATCAATGTGGACATTGTTCTGTTTACAAAACAGGTAATCATGAGAACATCACATACAGAATTGCTTGTAAAAGATTTGTTATATTTAGAGAGGCAGCAATTTGACACTTTACCATAATATTGGTTTATGAATCTTTAGATGCTTCATGTTTAACATACAAAACCATTTATATATTACTGTGTTTTTTCTTTTTATTAAAAGACAAAATGTAAAAAACAAAAAATAAACTTAAAAAGAGTCATCAACACGTGAAGCCCTGTTCAGACAATTAAGTTCTTTAATTACCATAACATTTTGGATAATCTTTTTAAGCAAAAGCTAAAAACTCACAGGCATTTATTTATCTGAATAAAATATGTTAAAATTAACACTTATCAAAATTATACACATCTATTGTCTTTTTAATACAAAAACAAAAGATGGTACAATTGTAAACTTAAAAAAAAAAAAAAAAAAAAAAAAGGATATTTATTTTTTAAAATCAAATGTTAGACATTTCAATTGTAATCATTATTTTAAAACTGATTAATTTTGAAGTGATTGATATTGAAAGTGATTTTTAAAGAAAGGCTTGAATTGGAAAGGATCCTTTTAACTGTTAAATAAAGAAAAGGTATGTGTTCTTGCATTTGAATATGTTTATATATATAAGTAAAAACGAATGTATGCATATATGCAGACATGCACACATAAAATATAGTTTTAAGGTATGCCATATTTATTGGGTAAATACATACACTAGGATACTGGAAAGTTCTCAGACAATTCCAAAAATATGACCAAATAACCAAACATCAAAATTTATTTTGGGATCCTTTTTACTATAGCTGAGAACTTAGTGTATAAAATGAAAAATTTGCTTTTAAGAAATAAAATCCTATTTTCTGAGAAACAAAAGTGACTAAAGTTAAAATAACAGATCTTTTTCTTGTTATAAAGATGTAAAACTTTATTTACAACTTTTTAAAAAAATTTTGGAACAACAAATTTTCTGATCATAAAAGAAATATTAAAACTGAATCAAAGTCAGATAAGTAGTAAGAGTGTAAACATTTATGAGATTAAAATTGGATTTTTTTAATAAGCATTTTTAAGGACTATTTTCTTCTTTTTAAATTTTGAGTACAAAAGAAGAAAAAGTTATATGGAATGATGGAAAGTAAAAAATCAATACACATCAATGTACTTTAAAATTTTATGTGTACTTTAAAATTTAAACAAATAACAAAATATTCAGTTCTTTTATGTCTATGATCTGAAAATGATAAATGAACTAAACATATTCAAATTGAATGTATATAAATATTTTTTTAGTTTTCCATAGATTTTTGTGCCATTTTTATATTTTTTTTTTTTATTAATTTTTATCAATATGTATAAAATAAGTTGGACTTTTCAAGAGTTGTTCATTAACTAAAATTAAGAATGAAAGCTTTCATCAAAAAGTCCAAATCGGGCCGTTAAGTGTACACTTTGAAAAACTTGTACATAGAATGGTTCTTTAGAAGTAAGTTATTAATTACACATGCAAGGATGCAGGTGTGTGTGTGTGAAAATATATAAATGAACTTTTAGTATATAAAAAAGTTATAGTGATAGTTTTGGTATTTGGGTTTTTATATATATATATATATATATAAACACATACAAAACATACATAGTGTGTGTGTGTGTGTGTGTGTGTGTGTGTGTGTGTGTAAGGTGAATAGATATGTGTATATATATATATATATATATATATATATATACATACATACATACATACAGAGTCTACCAGAAAATGTCTACACATTTCAGTGAGGAAAAAAAAAAACTAACAATTTACAATAAAATTAACAGCACTACAATGTTTTCAACAGATGCTGTTACCCTCATTGCAGACATACATTTGTTGTTAAGGGAATGTAAGATTATTAATAATCCATACTAATAAATATCTGGAAAGTAAAGGCCACCATTTTCAGCATCTTTTTTGATTGTAGAGGTCAAAGGTAACTTATATTACTCTCGATGTCTGAACAAATTTAGTATTACAATATCCATACAAGTTTTTTTCCTTTCCTGAAATGTGTATACATTTTTTTGTCAGATGGTGTGTTTTTATATATATATATATATATATAT
>JBBBDQ010002097.1:725000-865000 GCA_037127315.1 Ascarosepion bandense
ACACACACACGTATATTTATTTCCTATATCTACTATTAGAACATTTTTTATTGAAACAACGAACTGAGGAATGACCCTCTATCTAATCAATAGGAATGGATATACGGAAACCAAATAAGAAAAATTAAATAAAGAAAGATTGAGAATATGTAGGTTTAGAAGGAGAGGTTGAAACTACCTAAATGGGCGAAGGAAAGAAAATCGAAAGTAGAAGGGAGTGGATAGAAGTAGACACCAAGTCTGAAAAATGGTCTCTAGTGAAGACAGATAAAAGGAGGTGCGAAAATTAGCATACTAGTGGGATAAGATGGGAAGAACGGGGGGGGGGAGTAAATAAATATTAATAAAACAGGAAAGTTAGCAGGAGTGGTAGTAGGAAATAAGACAGGACTGCTGGTAACCAACGACACCTATCGGAATGGAAGTTCAAGGAATTTAGATATAACATGGATATAATCTAGTCTTGCAACAAATAGAATGGAATTATCTTATCAACAATTGAGTAAAGAAAAGAAATAATAGCCTTAACTTAATCTAATTTAACTTATCACAGAGCTAGGAAAATAAAAATAAAAATAAAATTTTGGCTTAGAAATTTGAATTATGAATTGATGTATAAATTTGCTGGTGACATTAGTCACGTGTTGTTTTGTTTGTATTAAACTTCTCCTCCCACTATATCCCGACAAATGGAAACGGAAATACTTATTATAGTGGGCTATCCTATGTTGCCTCCCCCTCCGCCTGGCCTTGACTGAACTTTCATTCCGTAGTAATACATGAAACAAGTCGAATAGGGCCTTCCGTCTGATGAAGTCGGTGATTGTTGGCAACAACAATTATTGACTGAAATAAATTTATTACGGAAATATGACCGGTGTTTAAAGTTTTTCTTAAAAGAAAACAGTATATATATATATATATATTTGAGGTAATGATATATATTTTTATATCTCAAGAACAATATTGGGGAAAATGTATGACAAAATGAAGTTTTTTGTCTTTTAAGACTTCACTGGACTAAATTTGTTAAGTTAGTAAGACTACATATGCACAAATGACAATTGCTGGGAAATTTAAATTTATATATATATATATATATATTTTTTTTTAATCTAGCTGGTTTTCATTGAGATTTTACTTTATTTAGCAGATATCCACACTGTGAAAATAGAAGTTCTACCAAGAATGGTTGAATGTTTTAAGAACCAGGGTATAATTTTTTTTTTTTATCATCAGTGTGGGGTATCTACTAACGTGATGGAAAGAAAAAGAAACTAAATAAAATCAGCAGGATTAAAGAAAAAAAACAAATTAAATTTACAATTCCCACCTTTCCTTGTTCATGTATGTCATGTAATTGCACCAAGATAAATTTAGCCTTGTGAAGGGAACTAAACACATCACAAGAAAACGTTTTTCATTTTGTCATACATTTTTCTTCCTAATATATTTTATATAAAAATATTTATCACACTCACAAATTTATATTTTAATCATTTCATCCCTTCCACAAAAAAAAAAAAAAAAAAAAAGCTAAAGTGTAAGGGGGACAACTGAGGGTGAAGGGATTTGAGAAGAGAGAGGACAAATATATATTAGATATAAATTGGTAGTATTGGTTTTACTAAGGCATAAGTTTCTGCATACACCTATATGTGCATGCATTGGTGTAATAAATCACATGTAATACTTAACATGGTCTCACTTAAAAAGAACTAAGAGATAAATATTGCTAAGAAATTCCTTTTTTCATCTCATATTTCAAATATTCATTTCACATTTCTACCGCATTAATAATCTTTCCAAAGTTGTAAAAATATATTGGATAAAATTTCATTTTTAACTGGTCAATAAGGAAAACATAATTCATACACTGATGCTATTAAAAAAAAAATTTTTAAAAATAACAAAAATAACAAAAACTTTACTTTTGAACAAAACCATTTTGATAATGTGGGCACATACTTCCCATTTTATATGCAATGAAGTGTCTGTAAAAACAAATGATTTTATTACAATTTGCAAGCAAAGGCCACAAGTTTCATTTATTTTTTACATTTATAAATATTTTTCATCAAGTTATTCTCTTATATTTACTTACTGTAACTTTATAAATATTACTGACATTATGAAGTTTTCAAAAATGCACATTCAAAATATGAGGTCATGTAGAAAAAAGAAAAGAAAAAAGTAGAACCTGTACTTTTTTTTTTTTTTTACATCCTGAACATGTTCAATACTCATAGCAAATTGGAAATGATTTATTCCAAAACTGTCAGCAGAGATTTTGTATAAGCGGCAGCAGCAAGAGCAGCATATGGCTGCCAACCTTTCTTTCCGGTACCATCACCATAGTCAGCCATTCCACGAATTATAAGAAAGCTGCAATTCCTGTTTCCCTCTAGGGAGTCAAGAACGGCCTCAAATTCCAAGTCGAAAGCCTTGATGCCGTTCAACTGGGCAAATTCATTACGCATTTCTTGGTTACGGGTTACCAGACCACCTGATCCAATTAATCCATATCTTATTGTTACTTGCCCTTCTGTATAATTTCGAGATGCAAGACCTGTAGGTTTTGGATGTTCATATTGTACAACAGTTCCATTTGGTTGTGTGAACAGAAGCTTATCTCTTGTTATGGACGGACGGTGGAAATCAGATTCTTCATTTTCAAGAAGTTCCTTGCCTTCTTCAATGTAGAAATCCCAAGGCCTTGATGTGTGCGGGTTTCTCTCAACGTTTCTCTGTAAAACATTGACTGCTTTCTGGAGCGTCTGTGTGGCACTGCTCCAGGCTCTAGAAACATAACTGTATCCGCAGGACCCTGGAATCTTCTCCACACGTTGACAATGCACATAAATTGATCCACTTCTGTCAATGGGTAAGGAAACTACTACGTCACCAATCCTCACATGTTTTTCAAAATCCGAAAAATGAGGAACTGCACCCCCTACACCAACCAGAAGGACATGCTCAACATGGCTAAAAACACCTGGCAAAAATAGAAAACAAATTTAAAAATAGTCATAAAAATAAAACTGCAATATTCAAACTAATATCTACATCTTTGTTGTTTTTAATCACACTTTAGCCATAATATACTTCAAATTGAGAGTCTGATGATCTAAGATTATCTAATATTCCACATCTTTTTCAGGTTTTGAATTAATAACAAAAAAGACACCGACCTCCTGAACATTTAGTCACTACTTTTGGTAGGTCTTGAGCCTTGTATTGAATGAATAAAAAAAAAATTTTGAAATTTCACACAATACAGGAAGACCAATATAATGGCTGAAACATTGTAATAAAAACAAAGATGAATATATTAGTATAAATAATAGAGAATATTTAATCTCAGAAAATAGTATACTAATACAAAAATCACTCTTATAAAAAAAGTTGTGCATCTTTCTATTTTCAAAACTACTATTAAATATTGTAAGGAGAGAAATGTTTTATATAGAGTCCCTTAAATAGCAACAGGTTTCTCATAGTGATAGAATACTTCTTTTAGACCAGAATTACCTTAAGGTTTTTTGTAAACTATGCTTGTTAAATGTATTTTTATGACAAAATATTTTTTTTTATGGTTTGATAATTGACATGTAAGGCATCTACTCAAAGAAGTGTCCAATACAACCGATTTGGTTAGCAAGCTTGTCTTGCAAACACAATGACCAAGGAATGAGTTTCTCATTGGGTGCCCCATAGTTTTGGCCTTGTGCCATATCTGAGCTACACTTAAAAAAAAAGTCACCATATACAGAATTTTTGTATACAACAAATAGAAGTTATTTCCTTTTTTTATTCATTATAGAAAAAAAAATCTAAGATTTCAAATTACACATGGAAAAAAAAAAGTCATAAGTGCCACTAATTTGAAATAAAATATCATAAAATTGTAAGTGTAGCATTTCCAATATAAAACCTGTTAGGAAAAAAAAAGTCATACTTTATATATATATATATATATATATATATATATATATAAAACAGTATATGTTTAGAATATAAGAGACAATGAATGTTATGTTTAATCATGAGCCATTCTAAACATCATATGTTGGCTTTAATTTCAGCTGAAAATGAAGACAAAAATTATCCAACATTTGGATAAGTTGGTTTTAAGCTTTCAGCTCATATGCACCATCTTCAGAGAGGTTACAAGGACGTTAACATAAAAACATCCACCATCAGCAATGATTTCATCTTGTGTTCACAAAATTTTGCTAGGCAACGATAACAGTTACCAAAAATAACAAATGCAGTTCATAAATTTGCGTGAGAGCTCGAAATGATAACAGAACCATATATTTAAATGCAATCTAATGTGTTATGACCAGATTTAAATACAATTTTATTTTCACCTGAAATTAAAGCCAAAATACAATATTGAGAATGGCGCATGATTAAACACAATAGACATTCATTGTCTCTTATATTTAACAGTACATGTTTAGAAAATTATCTGCTGCCTCGATACACTATATATATATATATATACACACACACACTTGCACATCAATTGCACTCTATGGAGAAATGGTAGACTTTAAAAACAGTAGCTACTCATGCATTGTTCATTCAGTAATGAAGTTGAACACTCTTGGCTACTGGCATTTGTTTACATTGTATATAACATGCTAAAGTCTGCATTCCTGTAAACCACACACACACACACACACACACACAACAACACACACACACACACACACACACAAACACACACACACAAACACACACACACACACAAACAAACACACACACACAAACAAACAAACACACACACACAAACAAACACACACACACACACACACACACACACACACAAACAAACACACACACACACACACACACACACACACAAACAAACACACACACACACACACACACACACACACACACACACACACAAACAAACAAACACACACACAAACAAACAAACACACACAAACAAACAAACACACACACAACAAACAAACACACACACAAACAAACAAACAAACAAACAAACAAACACAAACAAACACAAACAAACAAACACACACACACACACACACAAACAAACACACAAAACACACACACAAACACAACAAACAAAACACACACACAAACACAACAAACAAACAACACACACACAAACACAAACAAACAAATACACACACACAAACACCAAACAAACACACACACACAAACACCAACAAACAAACACACACACAAACACCAACAAACAAATACAACAAACACACACACACACAAACACCAACAAACAAATACACACACACACAAACAAACCAACAAACACACACACACAAACACCAACAAACAAATACACACACACAAACACCAACAAACAAATACACACACACACAAACAAACAAACAAACACACACACACAAACAAACAAATACACACACACAAACAAATACACACACACACAAACAAATACACACACACACAAACAAATACACACACACACAAACAAATACACACACACACAAACAAATACACACACACAAACAAATACACACACACACAAACAAATACACACACACACAAACAAATACACACACACACAAACAAATACACACACACACAAACACACACACACAAACAAACACACACACAAACACACAAACAAATACACACACACAAACACACAAACAAATACACACAAACACAAACAAACAATTTATGCATTGTTCATTCAGTAATGAAGTTGAACATTCTTGGTTACTGGTATTTGTTTACATTGTATATAAGATGCTAAAGTCTGCATTCCTCTACTAAGCACCCATAGCCCTTATTGGGTTGGGTAGAAGCAGTTGGATGTCTATACTGATGAGTTGTGATACAGTGAAACAGATCTGTCTGCAGATGACTATATATATATATATATATATATTATACATATACACACAATATTAGCCAGCCCATTGGATGTGGATTTTTAAAAAATCCACCAAAAATATCCTGTATCTAGTACAGTAGCATCATCTATGACAGGAATGATTAAAAAAACAAAAACACACAACAACACACAAAACACAAAAAACACAAACAAAAAACACACACAAACAAAAAACTAAACACATAAACAAAACACACAACAAAACACAAACGAAAAACATCAAAAAAACGAACAAAAACAACAAACATCAAAAAACAAAAAACAAACAACAACAAATGCAACAAACAAAAAACAACAACAACCAACAACAACAAACAACCAACAACAACCAACAAACAACAACAACAACAAACAACAAAATTGCAAAGGTTTACCAGGAATCAATACATGCACAGACCTTAGCTCTGAAACTAGGACCACAAGAAGTGAACAAATATGATATCAATAAAAATATCAGAGTAATTCACACACACACTTTATGTAACAGTCAAGTACTTCTTTTCTTGGTTGTTAATTTTCTGTATTGCAAATCTACAGTTTGTATGTTGCACTGTTTTTTTGTATTCAAAATAAATAAATAAATAAATTTAATGCTGATTAACAAAAGAATTAGGATCATAAAATGAACACTTTTTGAGCTATTAAACATTTTCTGATGAGGTTTAGGATATAATACATATATACAATATAAGCAGATATGAGAAAAACATTTCCTGTTTGTTTAAAATCATAGCCTACAAAAATACAATTGGTGATGGATTCAAACACCACGTATTCCTTACTGCTATCATCCTTTGACCAGCTGGACAAGGAATTGACAAATATTCAAGTTGTGGTTTATGTATACCAAAAATAAATTGCTATGTTTCAGAGGATATTTTCTTGGAATAAAAACCAGAAAAATGTATAGAGAAGTGCCATGTATTCTTGGTATTCTTTTTCAGAAACTTTGGAATAAAAACAAAGTTAAGGATATAAACAAATAATACAGTGGAACCTCTACTTACGAAAGACTATACATAAATTTCCAAATTATGAAATGCCTCTTTGGAAAAATATTGCCTCTTGTTAAGAAAGAAGTTTCAGGATACAAAAGGCGAAAATTTCAAAATACACACTGCTACTTGCAGCTCCCAAAGTCCAACACATTGCCTCTTCAAGTGCCTCCTCATTCTTGATAATGCACCTGCTCACTTGCCTGGCCTCGAAGAGGATATCCTGGAGAGTTATTATTTATTAAGGTGCTGTACCTCCCACCTAACACCATCTCTATCCTCCAGCCCATAGACCAACAAGTCATTTTGAACTTCAAAAAACTTAATGTATTTTTTATTATTTACATTATGTACAAGTGTCATTTTTATGTTTATAGTGCAGTAATCTAATTCTTACATGGATTTGTTACAGGTTTTGAGGCATTTTATAATTGTGTGTTTATTCTTTGTTCTTTATTCTTTACATTATGTACAAGTTTCATTTTTATGTTTATTGTGAAGTAATCTAATTCTAACATGGATTTGTTACAGGTTTTGAGGCAGAATTTCTAAGAGGAGCCTCTCATATTTTGGTAGATTTCTAGTCATGAATGGCTAGATATTGGGCCAGCAAGCTTCTAGCCTTTTTCATTCAGTTTCAGCTTTTTATTTAAGGATTGCCTTCTCATTGCTTTAAAGAAATTATATACACACACACAAAAGTTTGAAATATGCACCTGATGATTACGTAATGTATGAAATTCCAAGTTATGCCAATAACTTAGAATATGTATATTTATTAATATATATCTAAACTTATTTATAAATAGAACTTTGTGTGTGTGTCCGTTACCTATAGACTCTGAAATAGCTGAACCAATTTTGATTGACAACTGATATCAACAGAGATCACATTTTTTTCAAGGAAAAATCAAATTAGGCATTCTTTTTCTGTCCCTTTTGTTTTCGATAAACCTTGTGAGTACCAAACTCTCTAAGCACTTTTTCTTCATTATGTGCACAAGAAATTTCAGCTATTAAGTATTGTTTTCATTTTCTTTAAAACTATCATTACACATGTTCACTCCATGGTATTCTCAACATCCTTCTGTAGAATCACATTTCTGCTGTTTCAAGTATCTTCATCTGTGAGGAGATTGCCCAGTGTTTTCTGCCATATGAGGACCAATATTATACAGCAGTTGAATACTCTTTGTTTCTAATGATATTTTCCATTTCTTAATACATTGCTTAGCTTTTGGAAGGCAACTTTCATTATCCAGTAACACGTTTTCCATCTTCCAGCTATTTAAATTATTGTACAATTTGAATGTTGGGCTGTTCCTTTTGCTGACAATTGAAGGCATTGTCAAATAAATATCAGATATCACTTTTTTTGAAAGGCATCAGTAGATATCAAGTAAAGATTACAAAATATATTTAAGGTATTGTCATATCAAAATTATTCAAAGCTACATGTGAAGGTTTTATTTATTTGGTTGTTCAGAAAGTTCATGCCAATTTATAGTCATTCATGATCCAGCATGTTAGAACATGTTAAATTTATTGACAATCATATGCTTAATATTTCTGATTAGAGTACACTTAAAACTATCTCTTGAGAAAGAAAGATCAAAATGACTATCCATGTAAATTTTGCAACCCTATAAAAATGCATTTTAGTCAGTTGATACTTTATTACTGTAAAAGCAAAAATGCCTTGCAAGTAATAAAAAAAAAAAAAAAGTATGTGCTGTGTACGGTGAAGGTGTTTTAGCTGACAGAACTGTATGGTTTGTTTGTCTTTGTTTTACGGCGTATCAACCCATCTTGGGTCATTTAACACCAAATTGAATTATTAAAAATTGAACAACAAGTTAATTTCAAGAAGTTTGTATATTTAACAAATTACCATATATAATAGACTTATACATTTAACAAATTTATATATTTAACACATTTTAAATAAAATAATTTCATAAAAATGTATATATTTAATTTGGCTGTTTAAATTTTATGGCATACCAACCACCATGGGTTATCTGAAGCCAAATCCAGCCTACATACATTATATGTATTACAGATACAAGATTTGCAAACGCACACTCAGTAGAATAAAGTTTTGGAATATATAGCAAGTGGGTAGAAATATATATATCTATGTGTGTGAAATAGCATTCAACCAGTCATATTTTTGAGTACATTCTGTTTTAAGAATTTGAGTATTCCACTTGGTTTCATTTCCATAAATGTTTTTTTCAAACTACTTGTTTGGTAATACTTCTTTTGCACTCTATTTAAGTTTGTACACTCTAAAAGTATGTTTGACACTTAATCTTTTTTGACAGCTGGTACATATTGGGGATTCTGTGCCCTCCAGTAACTGATGGTGTGTGATGTAGGTATGACCTATGTGAAGGTGGGTCAGCAAAACCTGTTCTATTTGACAGAACTGTATGGAAGGAGTCTGCTAAGTTCAGAATTGGTGACTGTAGCCTTATTGAATGCTCAGGCAGACCCTTGCTACAGCTAACTAAATCAAGATATTGATTGAGAATAACCCACAATACATAACACAGAAATTGGCAGAAATATTAAATTTATCAAAATTCACTTTCCACGATCACTTAATGAAGCTTGAGTATTCAAAGCACTATGTTGATTGGTTGCCACAAGATCTGAGTGAAAAGAATTTTTTGTGTCATATTTCTATACATCAATGAAAATGCACCTGTTTTAAAGTAAATCATGACAGATGATTCGAAATGAATTATTTACGACAGTGTTCAGCTAAAAAGATCCTGGAATAAACAATATGAGCCAAATTTAGTCACCCCAAAAGAAAAGGTCATCCGAAGAAAGTCACATTGTGCATCTGGTGGGATTGGAAAGAAATCCTGTACTGTGAGTTTCTGCCAAGTAACCAGTCAATTAATTCTGAAAAGTATTGTTCGCAATTAAATGTATTTAAATTTAGAGTTTGTGATTGTAAGTTTATTGATGAAAAACACTCAGGCAGGCCTTTCCTTCCCTCTACAGATGACAAACAAATCAAGACATTGGGAATAACCCACAATACACAACACAGAAATTGGCAGAAATATTAAATTTATCAAAATCCACCTTCCATGATAACTTAATGAAGCTTGGATATTCAAAGCACTATGTTGATTGGTTGAGTGGCAACCAGTCACTATGAAAAGTGAAAAAAATCCTCTGGGTCATATTTCTATACATCATTTACAGTATAAACTCAATGAAAATGCACATCTATTATGTTTAATCATGAGCCAATCTAAACATCGTATTTTGGCTTTAATTTCAGGTGAAAATAAAGACAAAAATTCTCCAACATTTGGATAATTTTTTATTAAATTGGTTATAAGCTTTGCATTTAAATATATGGTTCTGTTATCATTTTGAGCTCTCACGCGGTGTGACGTCATGGAGCTGCGTTGCAGGTTTGCAGGCTGTGTTTGCTATTTTTGGTAACTGTTGCTTAGCGGAATTTTATGTCAACACAGGATAAAACCATTGCTGATGGTGGATGTTTTTATGTTAACGTCCTTGTAACCTCTCTGAAGATGGCTCATTAGCCGAAAGCTTAGAACCAACTTAATAAATAATTATCCAAATGTTGAAGAATTTGTCTTTATTTTCACCTGAAATTTAAGCCAAAATATTATGTTTAGAATGGCTCATGATTAAACATAAGACATTCATTGTCTCTTATATTTAACATATATCTCATTGTGCTAACATTTGGTCTCCATTGCCTCTTTTGTTGGCAAGTTTCTGGCTTATGCATTGATCTACACAAATGTATGAAGTAACACTAGTGTCAATAGCTCAACCCCTTTCCTATACTGGACCCCACCATCCTTGAGTTAGACATGCCCAACAATGGTGCTGACAGCTGAATGAATGAATATAGTCATAGTTTGGCCTAGTCTGATCCAGAAAAAACTGACTATTTAAACCCTTCAGCATAAGAGACTTGGGCTTTGAAATTTGACAAAATAAATCTGAAATATCTGTGTATTATTGAATTTAACCCTCTAGGGCCATTCGTATCATATTTGATACAGTATAAAAACAAGCCTTGAAAGAAATATTTTCCTGAAAAAATTTTTAAGAGAAATATTTTATAAATTTCAAATGAAAGCAGTACTGACTGCTCAGTCAATGAATACCAAGTGTTTCCTTATAGGGAAATACTGTATCAAATATGATACGAATGGCCCTAGAGGGTTAAACAAGGATGAATATCTTACCCAGTAATCTTGTAATGGTATTCTCAGCAGCAATCATGGATTTTTGGTGAGGTCCACCTTTTGAAAGTTTTGTCGAGACAACTCTATGGTTGCCTATGCGACCCAGTGTATAAACCTGAGAGTCACCTGTAAATAAATAAATAAATAATTAAATAAAATAAAGTATATCAATGCTATATATTTAACAAATAGTTATTTTTTTCAGATAACCATAACAGTTTTGGTGTCATATGAAGACAAATGGAATCACTTTCATAATTCCAATAGGTGCAAACTGCTCAGTCACAATTTCCCAGTCACAATGAGCAGTTCCACACTCAATGAGTCTCCTTACCTTAAATATTTCTTGGTACTTCAGAAGAATTCACACAAGTCCATTGCTAAAGACACTTAGAAAATGGTTGGCTCATTAGCTGGAACTTGTATTTCTGTACGCTACTAGATCAGTTTCTTTTCTTGCCCTTCCCATTTTTAGAATTCCTGTTTATAGTTATCAGAGAAGTAAGCAATCTCAAGAGTTTAAATGCAATGTCAATTACCATTTTCTATCTCATTGATTGCTAGTCATCATTCATTTTTTTTCTTCAAGATCCCCAGTACATTGTTCTTTCTCTCAATGTAACCCACTGCACACCAGTGGCAATCCTACCTTGCTTGGACGAAATAAAATAAATAAAAAGTCTCAGACAGTGTATTGTTGCTACATCTTGAGCAGAGCTGTCCAGAATGTCACTTTCTAGTCTTGACAAAATTGGTAAAAAAAACCCAAAAAAAACAACAAAAAAGAAAAAAAACAAACCCCCCCCCAAAAAACCAAACATTTGCATGGCTTTGTGGGTAATGAGTTATTTTCCATCCTTCAATACCATTTCCTACAGATAGAATGTTACTAGCCTCTCACTGCCTGATTATTTTCACAGATGTTCTGGCAAAATGTGGAACAGATTCCTGATGAGATGCTTCCATAATTAGAACAATCTTAACCAAACAATTAACAAAGAAATTAAAAAATTAATTCATTTTTTGAGAAACCAATATCTCAGACAGTGTATTGTTGCTACATCTTGAGCAGAGCTGTCCAGAATGTCACTTTCTAGTCTTGACAAAATTGGTAAAAAAAACCCAAAAAAAAACAACAAAAAAGAAAAAAAACAAACCCCCCCCAAAAAACCAAACATTTGCATGGCTTTGTGGGTAATGAGTTATTTTCCATCCTTCAATACCATTTCCTACAGATAGAATGTTACTAGCCTCTCACTGCCTGATTATTTTCACAGATGTTCTGGCAAAATGTGGAACAGATTCCTGATGAGATGCTTCCATAATTAGAACAATCTTAACCAAACAATTAACAAAGAAATTAAAAAATTAATTCATTTTTTGAGAAACCAATATCTCCAGAAAATTGGGAAGTAAATTAATGAAGCCCAGTATCATAGACAATGTGTTAAACATGAAGGAAAGTGAAAAATTAGAATATACAATAAAAACCTCCACAGAGGTGTCCTGGTCTCAAAAATACTTCAAATCAAATTTCAACTCTGACTATACTAAATTTAAGATACCCTCAGAAATAGAACATATACTAAACTGTTTCCAAACAAACCAAGAAACCTACTGATAAAGAAATCAAAACTTAAAAACTAAAGAACAAAGCTTCACAAAATAAACGTGTCTATATTTCTGAGATGAGGTAGTATTTACATTATTCAGACTATTGTCCTCATCTTTGTTGCCATTTGTATGACGTTTAATAATAGATCATTCTATTTGTCTATATTTCTGAGATGAGGTAGTATTTACAGTATTTACATTATTCGGACTATTGTTCTCATCTTTGTTGTCATTTGTACGACGTTTAATAATAGATCATTCTATTTGTCTATATTTCTGAGATGAGGTAGTATTTACAGTATTTACATTATTCGGACTATTGTCCTCATCTTTGTTGCCATTTGTATGACGTTTAATAATAGATCATTCTATTTGTCTATATTTCTGAGATGAGGTAGTATTTACAGTATTTACATTATTTGGACTATTGGCCTCATCTTGGTTGCCATTTGTATGATGCTTTGGACATTGTACCCCTTGGCCTTCTTCACGCAAGAGATGAGAATGATATACCCCAGTGATCGTAATAAAGGGGTCAGTTCGAAATTCCTAGCACCTGAAGAAAGTTGGAGAATACAATGGTCAAAACATTGTACAAATGGCAAAGATGAGGCTAATAGTCTGAATAATGTAAATAGTGAAGTCAAAAAATATTTGATAATTTTTGAAAATATCTTACTTTCTCTCCTAATTCAATAACAATATTCTATTTTGTGAAAGTTTGGAACCAGAAATGCATCCCGAGTGAGGTTTATCATAAATTAATGCACTATGGAAACAAAGGTATCCCTCAAGGCTCTCACAAAGTAGAATGAGAACAACATATTCACCGTGGATTGAATAAAGGGTTCTGTTTGAAATTCCAAGAAGATTATCAAGTATAAAGACAAAACACTTATACTGTCCAAGCATCTGAGTAAAGGGACTAAGTTTAAGATTCCAGGGTTTCAACACTAAATTGCCCAAGAAACTCATTACCTAATAGATTAAGGTGTTGCTTAAAATATCTGCTTCCCTATGCTTGATCAAGCTGAAAGGTCATATAATCTCATTCAATGGAAGAAAAGTAACACAAAAGTTAAAAATTATGCATATTAATTAAAATGAAAAAAGTTTCTAAGCATGGAAAGTGAGATGAGAATAATTTATTGCATAGATTGAATAAAGGGTTTGGTTCGAAATTCCCAGATTATCAAAAAGGATCAGCACTTAAGGCTAATTACTGAAATTTTACAATATAAAAAAAAAAAGTCAATGAGAATAAATGACAGAAGCAAATAATGAACAGTCCTAAGATAAGTGGGTAAATTTGTGGAAACTAGAGTAAAACATGTAATGGGAAGAGAACCATTAAGGGAAATAATTATAAAAAGATTTTTTTTTTTTTTAGGTGAACCTTTTTTTTATCATAGCATAAATAGCATTAAATCTGATGCCATAAGACATCATTTTAACAAAACCAACAGATCAATTGATTGTTGTATTTTTTCTTTGTAATCATATCGCCCCAAGCAAGGCATTTTACAGGTTATAGGGGGTGTTAGGAAGTGGGTAAGAGAAGGATGAGAATACTGGTATGATGAGATTGGAGTGGACGGAGGAAAGAGCATGAGAGAAAGAATGCGAGTCAGTGGGATAGGAGATGACTATTGACTTTACATTTAAATTCTTGGAGATTGTAGCTGTCAGGAAAGTAAGTAAATGGAAGGGTATTCCACAGGCGGGAAGTGTGAGAAAAGAAGTTATGAGAAAGAGTAACAGGTTGTAGGGGTGTCAGGAAGTGGGTAAAAGAAGGATGAGAATACTGATGAGAGTGGATGGAGAAAGGAGCATGAGAGAGAGGATGCAGGTTAGTGAGATAGATGATTATTGACTTTACATTTAAATTCTTAAATTTAGTGGAGGAGATATATTGGACAGATTGGTATTGATTTTTTTTTTTTTTTAGATAAAATTTGAAGATACACAGTGACAAAATTCTAAGAATAGTCATAATTCTGAGTTTTTATAGATGTACATAATATTTTTAATTTAATGCAATTTAAAAGCAAATTGTACAACCTCAGTTTTTCCAGTGTGTGTCAGAAGAATGAATATAATGGAGTGAGAATTAAATTTATGATTATTCATGAGTTCAGAGTTGGGGGTGAACAAAGTATAAGAAAAATTTGGCAGATGTTTAGTTTTATATTTAAAAGTATTGAACATCAATATTTGCCCATCTCTATGTAATGTATTCTTTCACTGACATAGAAATTAAGGAAAAACTTGAAGCAACTGAATTGTGGTTCTACAGAAGGATGCTGCCAATATCATGGATTGAGCATGTGAGCAATGATGAGGTCTTGGAAATGATGGAAACAAAAAGGAAATTAATACTTGAGCATCAGGAAAAAACAGCTGAAGTTCCTGGGACATGCAATGAGGAAGGAGGGCCCGGAGAACCTGACACTAACAGGCCAGATAGAGGGAAAAAGAGACAGGGGAAAGAAACGGATAACATATTTGAAGGACCTAATCAGGTGGATGACAGAATGAGGATTGAACGGTGTAACAGTAGAAGGCATGCTAAGAGCCACCAGGGATGGGGAAATGTGGAAAGCCACGATCGTCTATGTCCTAAAGGGACAGGGAACATAGAAGAAGATGGAGAAATCCGAATCATTCAATGGTGAATAAAATGTTATTTCTTTACTTTTATAGTCAAAAGTAAAGAACATCAATATTTGTTCATTTCTATGCAAGAAAATCTTCTATTGACATAAAAATAATGTTTTTTAATAATTAGAAGAGAAGAGTAATCAAGAGGATAGTAGATAGCCATTGAATGTAATCTTTTTCTAATCTGTATCACCCCATGTAAAGCAGTAAAGCCACTAAGACGCAAGGAGTTAAAGGGTGGGGAAGAATTAAGAACAGAAACATTAATAATGAGTGGGAAGAGGAAAGAGTAATCAGGAGGACAGTAGATAGCGATTGACATTGCATTTAATTTTTTCTAATCTGTATCACCCCATGTAAAGCAGTAAAGCCACTAAGACGCAAGGGGTTACAGGGTGGGGAAGAATTAAGAACAGAAACATTACTAATGCGTGGGAAGAGGAAAGAGTAATCAGGAGGACAGTAGATAGCAATTGGCATTGCATTTAATTTTTTGCAGTGTCATGTTGGCTGAAAATAATGGGAGTCCTACAAGTGAGAAACCAAAACTACTGTACAACTTACGGCTACATCCATCCAGTTCAACTGTAAATTGATGAGATTTTAATGCTAGTCTAGTACTACCTTTAAATTCAAAAAGCTCTAGGTATTATAGCAAAGAGCTTGTCTAAACAATTACCATGGAAATATTTATAGGAAAATTCCAGAAGTTATCTTAAAGAAGTGGGAGGGAAGTAAACCAAGCTCAGCCAACAGATTAGGACCAACAATAGTGATGAAGATGATTCTTTGCATCTTATCAAGGAGTTCAATTTGAAGACAGTGGCACAGGACCATATATGGCAGCAATATTCTGTACTTATGTAAGATAGAATCTGTAGAGGAAAATTGTCTAGAACAATACTGAACCAACTTAGCTGATCTAGCAATATATTCAATATTTTCATTTCACTGAAAATTTTATGAAATATGCTAGAAATTTTTTTTTATCTGAAATTAAAGAAAATAAAATTAAAGAAAATTACAAAATCTAGAAAAAAAAACCTGATAGTATATCATTTAAACATTTAAATCAAAATGTTGACTGGTTAAACATTGTGGGGAAAGATTAAAGATAAAGTCAATCAATGTACAATAGAAAGAACTAGAAGCAACACTTAGCTTCGGTTGTAAATACATCCAACTTCCTACCTGTAAATGATGGATACATAAAACGGAACAACATGAATGAAAACGATCAAAACCTGTGCAGCACTTTCAGCAATTAAAGCTCATTAACACAAAATATGCTTGTATTCAAATTATTTTCAAAATATAAAAGCTTTTAGCACAAGCTAGCTTAGCTTCTTATTTCCAATAATAAAAGAATAAATATTAAAATAATGAGTTTTGACCCCCCACCAAAAAGAAGATTATAGATAAATTAAGGCTTTATCATAAGGGTGTTATTTTTCTTTTTTTTTTTAATCATTTCCCCCCCGAGCAAGGCAGAAATGCTACTGATGAGCAGGGGGCTACATAACTGTAAAAAGATTAATTAGAGAAGAGTGAGGAGTACAAACTAGTTAGAAAGGAACAATAGAAAGCTGAGAATGCAGGTGCGATGACAGATACATAGGTGGAGAGAAAGGGAAGGATATACGGGGGTGGGGAGAGAGCTAGAGTCCAGTAGTTAATAGATGAGTATTGACATTACATTTAAATTTCTGGAGGTTGTAGCCGTCAGGAAAGCAAGAATATGGGAGCGAGTTCCACAGGTGGGAAGTGCGAGAGAAGAAGCTGCAGGAGTAGAATTGTCATCTGCATTTGGCTAACCTGACTGTGAATGGGTGGGACCCAGTTGCCAGTCTGGTTGCACAAGTAAACACCTGTTGAGGAGGCACCAGTGGTTTAAGTTCGTCCGAGCAGAAGCCATGAAAGTATAGAACAGACAAAGGGAGGCCACATTTCGAAGGTGAGGAAGTGGATGTAGTTGAGCCGCCAGATCAGTACCTATCACATTACAGACTCTCCTTTGGAGCCTGTCGAAAACACTGAGGAGAATGGCAGGGGCACCTGACCATAAATGGCAGCAGTACTCCATGCACGGACAGATGGTTGACTTGTATATATGCAGGATGGATTCAGGCGGAAAAAACATCCTGGATCGACATAGTGACCCAACCTTCTTAGCAGTAGATTTAGCTATGGATTCAATATAGTGGTTCCATTTGAGGTTTGAGGAGAGAGTAAGGCCGAGGAGGCATAGTGTGTTGCTCTCAGGGAGACTCACTTGGTCCATGCTTATGGGAGGCAGGAGAGGTTGCCTGTGATGGTTGACAGACAACAGCTTGGTCTTAGACGCATTGAAGTTGACAAGTCACTTCTTGCCCCAATTCACCACAGAGTATAGATCCCGTTCAAGGTCAGCAGTGAGATTATGTCTGCCACAAGAGTTTTCTTACTGGTGCAGGAGTATATTGTAGTGTCAAATTGATCTAAACTTAATGATATTGACTTCAACTTAAGTATATACAATTAATAATTGAGAAATTTTAACAATATTGAGCTTTCTTTAATGATGAAAAAAAATGAACACTTACAAACATACTATGGTTGTCTGAAAAGTTCACAGGCTGACCAATATATAAAAGTAAGTAAACATACCAGTTATTAGACTAAAAGACATAAGTGTACCAGAATACAACAGCTGATACACTTGCACATCTTTTAGTCTACTAGCTGGTATGTCTACTTACATTTATATTTTGGTCAGCCTATGAAATTTTCTGCTGACCGTTGTATTAAGATTAAAAAAGTAAAAGCAATGGATACAACAAAATCATGCAAAAATATTTAACTTTCAAAACAAAGAATTAAATTACAAATGATCACTTTTGATTCTATCATCATCATCATCATATATTTTGTTAGATTTTCAAAATAGCACAAAACAAATGAATTAATAATGAGGAGTTGAAAAATTTGACATCCCAACCAAGAAAATCTCATGAAAAGTTTGCTCAGATTTTGGACCCAAAAAAGTAGATCAAGTGAAGAATTTTTCAACATTTTATAACAATGTATTTAAAATTAAGTTTAAAAATAATATGGTGCTCAGAGCAATTTTTCACTGATAAAAATGTTTAAATATTAGTTAAAAAAAACATTTTAATAATAACTAAGAAAAAAGATTTTAGAAAAACCATACAATTTTAAGTTCAGTTTTTAGAAATTAAACTTATGATCCTTTAGTCTCAATGTTAATATTAGTTGTTTGCCTTCGAGGAAACATTTGGCATTCATTGACCAAGCAGTTAATACTACTTTTGGTTGTAATTTATAAAATCTTTCTTCGATAAACATGTTTCTCAAGTCCACTAGCTGTTATTGCTCTTTCCAGTATTGATGAGTTTCCTTCCTAATGTTTTTTTTGAAGTAATATTGAATAACGTGTCATTTTTCCTTTCTATCTACATACACTGTCCATTTTATTTGTTGCTGTTAGTCCTTAAGTGATGTGACTTCAATTATTTGGTATAGGTTTTGTATTTGTTTTTATTCTATAGCACTTAGTCCACAATGTATTAAGAAGGATGATTTTTGCCAACATCTTCAGGCTTTATTCACCTAAAACCTTTATTTATCATTGATCTTAAGCAGTTGTATACAGCTGGAAGTTCAGATATTTCTTAATGGGTTTGGTGCCATGCATCAATTTCATATGATAGCCTTATCAAATTTAAGACTATTTGAACACAAGTTTCCATGTTGAGGCTTTGATTTTACAGTTGTTGCACAAAGCAGTGTTGGGCAAAACTACCACTTCTGTGTGCCATATCCCTTCAAGACGTAGGTGACCATGTCTTTCTATGTTTTCCCTATCCCTAACACTTTCTTCTTCAAACCCTGCTCTGCCATCCACTAGCTCAGGCTCATTAAATGTGTTAGAAGCTGCTTTTCCCTGCTTCTATCTGGCTTGTGAGTATTAGATTCTCCAAGCCCATCTTCCTCATTACATGTCCCACAAACTTTAGCTGTCTTTTCCTGATGCTCAGTATCAATCTCCTTTTCGTTTGCAAAACCTCATCATTGCGCACATGCTTGATCCATGATACCCACAGCATCCTTCTGTAGAAAAACATTTTAGTTGCTTCAAGTTTTACCTTCATCTTTGATAAGATTGTCCAACATTCACTGCCATATTGAAGAACAGACATCACGTAGCAATCCAGTACTTTTTGTTTCTAGTGAAAGTTCTCTCTCAATACTCAGTTTCTGAAATGTATCCTTCGCCATACCAATTTGCTTTTGGATATCAGTGTTGCACTTTCCGTCTTACCAGGTATTTAAATTTTTGTACCTGCTTGATTTTAGTGTCCCCCATTTGTCATTGTGGGCTCCTCTTTTTGCTGATGACCATGCATTTAGTTTTCTTATAGTTTATTTGTGGTCCTTTTTCTCAATTTTCTTCAGCTATCTTTAGATCTTGTTTCTTTTCCATGTCTGCTATCAGTACTGCATGATATGCATTTTTTTAGTGGTAACGCAACTGATGCACAGGGGGCTACGTAAGAGTGAAAAGATTGGTAAAGAGAAAACCAGAAACCACATCCTAAACAGGGAACAAGGGATGAGCCTATTCACCTGTTCAATAGACATGGGAGGAGTGTGAACTGGGCGATAGATTAAACTATCTACTCCAATTGAAAGAAAAGAAAAGAGTGAAAAGATTGGAAAAGAGAAAGCTGGAAACCACACCCTAAACAGGGAACACGGGATAAGCCTCTTCACCAGTTCAATAGACATGGGCATATCTTATGTTGTTCAGAGTGTGGCCACCAATGACAAATACTGGCACAACTTCTAGAGTACAGATAATAGTCTCACTGTACAAGTTGAATAGATTCAGTGAAAAGACACATTCTTGTTTTACGCGCTATTCTATGTTTGTAAATCTGCTGAAATCGTTATTTGTCTGTATACAGGCAGTTTTTTGCCAGTAGAGTTTCTTGATTACTCTAATATCTTTCCCAAATATCTGTTCTTTATGGTGTAGTTTGTTGAATGCCTTTGCAGAGTCTATAAAACATAGGTATACATCCTTTTTCATTTGTATTGCCTTTTCTGATAGCATCCTAAGCATAAATATTTCAGTGTCCTTGATAAAACCGCACTGTTCTGGTCCTATCTCTGGCATGATTCTGCTTTGTGCTCTATTCATTAGGATTCAGATAATGTGGCTCACTATGTGGATCATTAAACTGATTGTTTGGTGGAGTTCACATTTCTTTGCATCAGGCTTAAGCAGAGCTATAAAAACTGATCTTAGGTCTTCTGGTATTACCCCACTGTTGTTGATTTCATTTATTATTTCTGTAATTTTCTCTAACCCAAAATTATCTAAGGCTGCCAGCATCTCTATTACAATACTGTCTGGCCCTTTTACTTTGTTTCTATTCAGCTTGGCCATTGCAGCTTCCACTTTCGATCTTAATATTTCAGGTCAATCAGCATCTGTTTATTGTCCATTACTCTCTCTTTTGGAAGAGATCTTTTATTCTTCTCATCGCTGGAGTATTTCCTCTTTCAGTAATACGATCATTCCATCCTTGGATTTTATACATCCTTTTGAGGAGCATGCTCTTTGTCCTGTTAGTCCCCTTATTTCTAAAATATAAATGTATAAGAACTAGGATGGCCACAAAGTGAGGGATCAGTTAATATTGCATTCACTTACGAGCAAATACCCTTGGGAAAGGTATTAATCTGCCTATTCCTTCCAGTTATGGGTTAAATAACAGGACAGATTGGGTTCTGTAGCCTTAGTCGGCAACCAGTCATCCGCAGAAAGCAATGGCAACCTACTGCGGGATAATCTTCTGCCCAGTCAGTTATATGTGTCAAGACATGATCGCCCAAGCGTGTATCATGTCTGGCACTCAACTGACTGACTGAATTTTCTCTATATCAAAATCATCAAAAAGCTTTCAGCATCTCTATTACAATACCATCTGGTCTAGCTGTTTCGTTTCTGTTCAGCTTGGCCATTGCAGCTTCCACTTTGGATCTTAATATTTTAGGTCAATCAGCATCTGTTTATTGACAGTTGTTCTCTCTTGTCATGGAAGAGATCTATATATTCTTCCTATCACTGAAGTATTTCCTCTTTCTCTAATATGATTGTTCCATCCTTGGATTTTATACATCCTGTTGAGGAGCATGTTCTTTGTCCTGTTAGTTCCCTTATTTCTTTATGCATATCTTCTTTATTAGTCTTGTTAAATCTCTCTACTTTTGCACATTTGTTAGTGCAGCCTATTAAATGTTCAATTTCCTTTCCTCCAATAATAAATTTGTTATAAATGATCTATATATAGAAGTATTTGAAGTGTTAAGTATTTACTAATTTCATATACTCAATTTTAATGATGGATTCAAGATTGGTGCCATCATTGCTTTCATTCTAATTCCATATCATTTTTTTTCTCTTTTTGAAATGTTTATCTTGAGCCCTATTTCTTAGAACACTTGATAGAGGATGTTTTCATTTTAATGATGGATTCCATATAGGTGCCATCATTGCCTTCATTCTAATTCCATATCATTGTTACTGTTTTGGAAAGGTTTATCTTGAGTCGTATATTTTGGAATACTTGTTCGAGGATGTTTTCATTTTAATGATGGATTCAAGATTGGTGCCATCATTGCTTTCATTCTAATTCCATATCATTATTACTGTTTTGGAAAGGTTTATCTTGAACCCTATTTCTTAGAACACTTGATAGAGGATGTTTTCATTTTAATGATGGATTCAAGATTGGTGCCATCATTGCCTTCATTCTAATTCCATATCATTGTTTCTGTTTTGGAAAGGTTTATCTTGAACCCTATTTCTTAGAACACTTGATAGAGGATGTTTTCATTTTAATGATGGATTCAAGATTGGTGCCATCATTGCCTTCATTCTAATTCCATATCATTGTTACTGTTTTGGAACACCTGATAGAGTATGCAAATTTTTTTTTTTCTTTTTTTTATTCGAGATCATTTTTATCAAAAGAATGATGGAATTAGGCATGCTCAATATAGTTCTTTATCAGCCTATCACCTAGGAACATATTGCTGATAGTTTTAAAGACTTTGTTCCTGCTGACAATTTACTGTAAAAAATGTGCCAATCATGTAAATATTAAACAATAAGTGGATATTTCAACTTGCACATTCATATCCTACAAGAGAAAATAGGGAAACTTTTATTGGGATGAAATTAATTGATGGTAAGATTTTTTTTTTTTTTTTAAGTAGCAAAAATATAACCAGAAACATAACCCAAAATGATCAGTGTACATGTTAAAAGACCTATTAGATAAAAGATGACATGATTTTTTAAAAAAATTTTTTTAAAGATTATCTTGCAAATATTACAAATTACTAGTAATTCAGAAGGTACAGGTAGAAATATTATCAAGAGGTTGATTCAACTCATTTAAGAAATTTAAATGAATTTGCAGTTGTTGTAATCTAAACTTATTTATAAATGGAACTTTGTGTGTCCATTACCTATAGACTCTGAAATGGCTGAACCGATTTTCTTGAAAATTTACAGTTGTACTATAAGCGTCTGCAAGTGTTCTTAGCTAGGTTTTGTGTCGAGGTACCCCCTGATAAATATCGATAATCAAAAAAAAATCGGGTTATAGAAAGAGTGGTCTGATTTTCATCAAATTTGATACACTCGTAGACAAAGAGATAAGAAACTATATTCAGAAGTTTCAAGTTTGCAGTTCTTACAATAGTGCAGAAAATTGATAATATATATAAAAATTTTCGTTACACCCAAGCAACACCGGGATATACTGCTAATATCTTAATAAAAGTAAGAAGCATATAGAACCTTCTTCAAATCTATCATGACATCATTTGTGACCATTTGTAATTATTTTATATTTTATTTGACAATGACAAAAATTTATATTTAGGTATAGAGAAATTTTTCAATTTAAAAAAGAAAAAAAAAAAGAAAAAAGAAGAATGCCTTTTTCTAAGCTTAAAAACTGAAAAATCAAACAACAGTGCTATGAATATACAAACATAAGAAATGAAAATGTTATCATGCAACTGTATAAGCTTTAACAGAAATTATACGGTCACAAACTTACCCAATCTTGGTGATCTCTCTGTAGAGATAGGGAATAAAATAAAATAAAAAAATGTTAGTTTCCTTTTTTTTTTTTGTGATAAATATTGGATTGTTAACTCTGAAATGTGTTTATAAATGCCATCATGACAAATATAAATGTCATCATTGACTACTAATTTTCAAGTGATATTAAACTTTCCTCTTCAATATCAACAATATAGTCACTATCCAAAGATACTTCCCCAAATATGATTATAAAGAGATTAGTAATTAACTGAATGTAAACAAACTTGTCAACATTGCAACTAAAGTAACTGAAAAAAGTTAATACCACATCCATATTCCTCCAGGTTTGGGGGTTGGGCACAGGGCTAACAACCCTGCCCCATAAAAACAGTTTGTTACAGAAACAGCAACAAAAAGTTGCTGCCCTATGCACCATCATCTGGATGTGACGGATAATTCATCATGATGATGACATCTATATTTGCATTTACAATGAAATATTTGTGTAAAAAAAAAAAAAAAAAAAAAAAAAAATCACCCATTTTTGTAATTTGTAAATTTTAATTTCAAAATAGTCATTGATGGAAATAAATTTTTTTAATATATCATGATATTATGGCAAAAACTATAAAATGTAAAAATATTATGACAAAGTGAAAATTTGCCTAAACCAGTTATACATAATATAAATTCAAAAAGAGAAGCAAAACATTCTAAAGCTATTGAGTGATATGAATATAACATTGAAAATTGTAACAAATTTGACAGATTATAGAATAATGAAAAATGTAATTGAAAATATTAAGAAAAGATTTGCTTGAAATTTTTTAGATGAGATTTGAAGGGAAACAGAAAGAGTAAGGAAAGTTAACCAGTCAAAAATGCCTGAAGGAACTTTTTTTTAATCATTTTCCTGAAGCAAGATGATAATGTCATTAAGATGCAAGAGGTTACCGAGACTAAATAAAAATTTGAGAAGGAACTAGAAATCAAAACATGAAACATATGATAAACTAATACTCCTGTTCAAAATATGGGGAAGAACCTTAAACCTACGTATGCCTATTGAAAAATTAAAAAGATGAAATAAAATAAAACAATTAGTAAATAAAATTTTGGAGTTTAGACAGAGATGTTAACAGTGCAGATTTGACCCAAGAGCATGTGCAATTCAAGTACATGTATTCAGGTAGACATAGTTAATTAGATAATCTCTGTACCTTAATGAATTTTAACTATTATTTAGATTCTAAATGCTGTTTAAATTGTTTCAAAATGAAAAACATCTGAGGGAAAACTAACATTCAGATAATGACAGTTTTGTGTTTAAGGGCATATCAACCTCTGTGGGTTATTTAATGTCAAAAAGGTGGGTTTATGGTTTGTTTTATTTTATAATGTTCAGTTATAGTGAGAAGGTTGATTTAGTCAGTTTTTATTGAAAATTTATTTTTATTTTAGAAAACTTAAAATGTCTTCTAGTTTTGTATTCAAAAATGTTTTGTTGAGAACTTTTTCTTCAAAAATGTATATTTTTCTATAAAAGTATATATATATATATATATATATTTCTACAAAAGTGTATTTATATACTTACATAGTATTTTGACCCCAGTTTGGGGGTTAACTATTTGCCCATAGCTGGGACCCTAACAGGTGCTACAACTCCAAATCAGGGTGGACCTGGGAACTACAGCAATTAAGAGGTGGTTCCATGCTCCTAACAATCTTCCAACCAGAGGTCTTGCTGCCAGATGCAATTTATCATCATGCCCAGGACCTACTTTTAGGCAGATCATTTATGTAATGCAAAAAGCAGGTTGGGTCATAGAAGCAACCCCTGTGGGATTGGTAAAGCCCCAGAGGACTTAACAACTACCTTCAGAGAACTACCCATTAGAAAGGACTTTATCGAGAAGACTCTTCCAGTAATTCCATATCTAGAGAGCTTGTGTATTAACCATTTATGATACCTTATCAATAGCCTCAAAGAGTTTGCAAACAAACTAATGAGTATACTCAAAGAGGGGTGACCACTCACACATTCTTGAAAATTGGTTATATGCTCAACACCTTCCACAGACTTGGAAAGGTTTTCTCCTCCAATAAGTGGCTAAATAATTTCAATAAGATTAGAGATAAATGGGTTAATATTCTTAATGACAACCACAGGAATGTTGCCTAGATCAGTGGCTTTCTTAGAATCAATACTTTTGTAAGAATGTAATAAAAATACTGAGGTTGTGCTTACTGAGGTGGGGTAAATCAGGAAGGGGACGTCCATTATCTTTTAATATTACGTTAAAGGTAAAGAAATTTACCTGTCTGATAAGAAACATGATATCCAGGTCATGCAAGATAGTGCTCACACCTAAATTTAATCTAATCTAAACTTATTTATAAATGGAACTGTGTGTGTGTGTCCATTACCTATAGACTCTGAAATGGCTGAACAGATTTTCTTGAAAATTTACAGTTGTACTGTAAGCATCTGTGAGTGTTCTTAGCTAGGTTTTGTGTCGAGGTACACCCGATAAATATCGAAAATCGCTAATCGAAAAAATTGTTTATAGAAGGAGTGGTCCGATTTTAATCAAATTTGATACACTCATAGACAAAGACATAAGAAATGATATTCAGAAGTTTCAAGATTGCAGTTCTTACAGTAGTGCAGAAAATCGATAATATATATATATATAAAAGCAAGATGTTTGTGTGTGTGTCTGTTTATCTGTCTGTATGTCCTTTATACAAGTCCACAATTTTTATCCGATTCTCACCAAACTTCACAACTATTCGTTAGGCTGAGTCTGAGCTCCAGGACCAGGGATTAGTTTTAAAGCATTCATTACACCCGAGCAATGCCGGGCTATGCTAATTTCGTAGATGATTTTTTAAAATTCTTGAGGTAAGAGGGCCTCCATAGTCTAACAATAAAGCATGCCTATCTAATGTGGTTTCCCTTCTCTAATATAAGGATGTTCCAATATCTTCTTTCACTATTTACTCTGAGCACTGTGTTTTGATAGATTAATTCTTCAGCCTTCATCAAATGTAGTCTATAAGGAAAACAAAACAAGATTTATTTAGAACAGCTTAGATGTATGTGTATGATGCTTCTGAGTTATAGGTAATAACCTTTGCAATTTATATGGATTTTAATAAAATTGAAACAAATTGTCACAGATTTAATTGTTTTTGAATGATATCTATTCTTCTACAAGTACAAAGAAAAACTTTTGGTACTATTAAGTCAAAAGCTAAAAGTATGATCTTTAGCCAAGTAAAAAATGGTTATAGATGAAACTAACCAATGCATTGGGATGTGTGTTGTGGTATAGTGGCTATTGACTTGGAATGAGAAATCGTTGGTGCCGAGTTCAAATTCCAGTTGAATTCCTTGCATTCACTTATACACAAATACCCTTTGGAAAGGTATTAATCCATCTCTTTCCTCCAATTATGGGTTAAATAACAGAATAGATTAGGTTAGGTTATAGCCTTGGCTGGCAATGAGTCTACCACAGAAAACAATGGCAACCTACTGCAGGATAATCTTCTGCCCAGTCAGTCATGTCTCTTTCAAGACAAGATCGCCCAAAGTGTTTATCATGTATGCCACTTAACTGAAACAATGCATTAAGCACAGGAAACCTACAAAGATCTGAGCATCCAGGCAATACTGGATAGGTTAATGAATTCTCAAAGACAAGACACCTTACAGTCAATACAGACCTAATCTAATTTTACAATACGAAGGAGCTGTCACAGTCTTTCTTTGTTTTGCAACCAGTTAAACTTGTTTAGTTTCCAAAATTAATTTTGATACCACTGATCCAAAAATGTTAGATGCTTTCCAAGAGTAAAGCACACCAACTACAAAAAAAACAAAGAAAAAAACAAAACAAAACAAAAAACAAAAAAAAAAAACAAGTAGCAAAGGTCAAAAAACATCTGAAATGTGTTAACAGCAAACATACATTGAAATGTCAACATCTGATAAATGCCGAATATTTTAAAAACTCTTCTAAAAATAAACCATTTGTCATTAGCAGAAAAGACAACTTCATTCTTACCATCAGTTTTGTATTTCACAAAAGTGGCTTTTTCTTCAATCATAGCATCAACTGCTAACTTTTCACAGTACAAGCTGGTAATAATGGCAATTGAAGGTTGTTGTTGATGGGTCAAAAATGGCAATTCTTCAACCATCTTAACTGTTGAGACAAACCAAAGTATATATCAGGGAACATTATATATAACATAGAATATTTAGTATTTAAGTCAGATAAATTCTGATAGAAGAGAACTCAATGTTAAATTTATTTAATTTAACAGTAATATAATCAAGAAAAATTTTAGGTATTCTACAATTTCATGGGTAATATGTATTTCACAGCAAACTAGCTGCTCGTCAGACCCAAATGATATAACCGTTAACTGTTGTATCATTTGGGTCTGACGAGCAGCTGGTTTGCTGTGAAATACATATTACCCATGAAATTGTAGAATATCTAAATTTTTTTCTTGTGTGTGTGTGTGTGTGTGTGTGTGTATATATATATATATATATATATATATAAAAAAAGAGAAAGATAGCAATAAAGTGGAAATAATCTTGCTTTTTTTCTTTTTACATTAAGTATTTAGGCAGGTTTATAAATAAGAAAAAAAAAATTTCCAAGATGATAACATTTTTATATTAAGACTAATGTCCTCAATGTTTGATGTTATCACAAACATGGTGCCATCTTCAAATATTTGTCAATCTGAGTAACCTTCAGGAAATTTCAAATTTAATGGTTAGAGTTGAGCAAGATTTCCAGGATGAGGAGACCAAGATCCTTAAGCTTCAGTTATTGTACCTTTGAAACTTCTTCAGGTTATCTATTGATCCATGTAACTTTCATGGAAGTTACATCAGGACGCATTATTTAATCAACAAGGATTAGGTTGTTCTTGTTTCATCATCAATGAATGTCTTGTTTTTTTAGTAATGCTCAGTTATTGCTAGCTGTTTCCACTGTTTCTGTACAACTCAGCCTAAGGACTGAACTTACTATGACATCAAATAAATGAACCAACAAGACTACAGACTAGTGGATTATAGCATTTGTGAATTTGGTAACAGTAATTGTGAGTTCAATCAATGAGACAAATCTGTGTTTTTTTTTTTTTTAACTGATCGTTTGACCCCATGCAAGGCAGGACAGCCACTGGTGTGCAGGGGGTTTACAGTGATAGAAAAACAAGGCACTGGGGATGTCAAAAAAAAGAGTAAGAGATAGATGGAAATCAGAGATAGAAAATGGGAATTGACATTGCATTTAAACTTGGAGATTATAGCTATCAGGGAAACAAGCATGGGAAAGGAAATTCCGAAAATGGGTCAGTCAGTTAAGTGCCATATGTGATACACACTTGGGTGATCATGTCTCGAAAGCGACATGACTGACTGTGCAGAAGATTATCCCGCAGTAGGTTGCCATTGCTTTCTGCGGTAGACTGGTTGCCAACCAAGGCTATAGAACCCAATCTGTCCTGTTATTTAACCCATAACTGGAAGGAAGAGATGGATTAATACCTTTCCCAAGGGTATTTGGGCGTAAGAGAATGCAATGAATTTAACTGGAATTCGAACTCGGCTCCCCGACTTCTCGTTCCGAGCCGATATCCACTGCACCACAACGCACAAAATGGGTACAGGGAGAAAAACTGTTAGGATAGAAGAGGCAGTTACATTTAATTATTTTGATGATGAAAAGGGTGGGACCTAAATGCCAATCTAGTAGCCCACTTAAATTTACATGGATAGGTTACCAGGGGAAAAGTTCAGAGCAGTTAGCATGAAAATATTTGTAGAAAAGAGAGGGAAGTCACATGTTTGTTAGAAAGTGATGGAAGTTGAGATGTCAATTTAGGATCAGTTGTATTGTAGGCCCTCAACTGGATATTGTCAAGAACCTCTACATGAATAGCAGGAGCACCTGACCAGATATGGCATCAGTATTCAATGCACAGACAAATGGTAGATTTATGAATGTGCAAAAAGGATTCAGACGAGAAAAAACTTCCTGATCCAACACAGTGACCCAACCTTCCTAGCAAGTAGATGCAGCTATGGATTTGATGTAGTGATTTCATTTGAGAGAGTAAAGCCAAGAAGGTGAAGTGTTTTGCTCTCTAGGGGACTGGTGTCATCCATTCTGATGGTAGGCAGGGAAGTTTCTATATGGTCGTTAAAGGAAAGCAGCTTTATTTTGGAGGCATTAAATTTACAAGCCATTTCTAACCCAATTTAATCACAGATTGCATATTCTTTTGAAAGGAAGCAGCCAGGTTTACTTTGTCAGCCTTGGCAGATTTCTTATTGAGACTGGAGCAAATGGTAGTCATCTGCTTAGATGCCTACTTGGGAATTGATTGCATCAGAAAGATCATTGATGAAGATCAAGAAATTATCAAGCCATTTCCTACCCTATACACAGATTGGAGGTCCCTTTACTTTGTCAGCCTTGATAGATCTTATTGAGACAGTGTAATTGAAATAGAGTGAGTAATAATGTTGCAATGTTAAATAGAACATACGATATACCTAAACAGGGACAGTGGAATGAGATGAATCTAATCCTGTAGATAAAATGCTTAGACTGAAATTTCATGAAGGTTACATAGATCAACAGATACCAAAAGAAGAGAATAATAGCCAATATTGTGATACTAATGATGAGAAAATTAGTATGAATGTACATCCTTGTACAAATCAATTGAAACAACTTTCCTTTCATCATACTGTCAGTTTTAGACCCGCTAGAGTGACAGGGTGTAATTGATTTCTACTTTTTTCCTCAGATTAGGTCATTTGCAGTGGTGTGTAATAATATCAGTCTATTTTGGGGAGTGTAGGATAAAATGTTGAAAAATATACTTTTATCCAGGATTGTATCACATTTTTATCTTGCCCAACACCATTTTCGTAACCGTCAAATTAGTTGTTCTACAACCATGGACATTATTCCATGGAAGAGTACTTAAATTGTAACACTACAAAAAACACACTGGCAAGCCTTACAAAGAGATCATGGATATTTCAGTTGTGGGTGCTTTGGAAAATTCCTCAGTGACTGGGACATGCAGCTTCAATTCTGATGTGTCTGTTCACACTCCACCCACGTCTATTGAACAGGTGTAGAGGCTCATCCCTTGTTCCCTGTTTAGGATGCAGTTTCCAGCCTTCTCTGTTCTAATCTTTTCACTCTTGCATAGCCCCCTGCACATCAGTGGTGTTACCGCCTTGCTCGGGGTGATATGATTAAAAAAAAAAAATATATGCACTGGCCAGAAATGGTATAGTAAAAAGGAATCCCAGAAATATTAAAACTATTGCAGTTAGAAAGTAGTGCTCCATACCAGAGGCAGCCTACTGGCATAACTTCACACCTAAAGACAACCTCTTACATTCTACAGTGCTTGTAGACACACAACATAAGTATCACATCTGTGTATGGAGCACTGATGTGACACCTTCATCCAAACCATGGAATACTCTAGGAACATACAAGATTGGGGAGGGATATTGTCTGTGTTATGACCCCACAAAAGAGATCTACGACTACGTTTAAGATAGGCTGCAAAAACAAGGTTAACAGTATGCAGTAAGTACAGATTGACCCAATTCCCAGTCACATGATGGACTTGCATCTCTTTCAGGGATTGTACTTTAGCTAAATTTTTTTTTTATAAGCGTTTCACCCTGAGCAAGGCATGTCACTGCCACTACTGTGCAGGGGGCTACAGAGTGGAGAAAGGATGATTAAATATAGGAAATGTCAGAGGGTGGGTGATAGGCGGGTAAGGATACCGAGAATGAGGGTTGGGTAGATGAGAGTGTTCTGAGAATAATTGGGAGTTAGAGTGATAGGAGGTGTCTATTGACCCTACATTTAAACACCTGGAGATTGTAGCTGTCAGGAAAGCAGACTTGTGGAAGGGAGTTCCACAGGCGGGAAGCACGAGAAAAGAAGCTGTTGGAGTAGAATTTACGGTTACATCTTATTTGTTTAACTGTAAAATGGTGGAACCTAGTTGCTAATCTAGTATCTCATGTAAATTCATGCTTAGGTGGCACCAGTGATCTAAGCTCATCGGAGCAGAAGCCATGAAAGTACTTGTAGAAGAGGCACAGGGAAGCCACATCACGCTGGTGAGAGAGTGGTTGCAGCCGGTCTGCCAAGTCAGTATCAACCACATTACAGATCCTCCTTTGTATTTTGTCAAGAAGCCCAAGGAGAGCAGCAGGGGCACCTGACCAGATATGGCAGCAATATTCTATACACGGGAGGATGGATGGAAGTGCTTTAACAGAAAGTGAGCTGTTAGGTGGATTTAAGATCAAATTCACCAGGTACCCTTTTCTTGATACCAGCAACAGTGATCAGTGCAGGAGAATGGTGATTCATCTGAATACAAAACTTATGTTGCTCTCCCTTAGAGGAGAGCCTGGAAGAGGACTGGTTATATTTGCTATGATCCCTAGATGGGGAATGTAGTGAACTATCACAGAGAGCAAAGCGGCTCAGGAAATGGCTTACTTTTTGGACAACATATCTCACATGTAAACTGTCAAAAAAAGAAAAAAAAATGTCGGCTTTGCAGGTTAAAGCAGATAAATCCAAGTCAGATACTTTCTTGTGAAAGTACCCTTTCATATATGTAAATTTTGGCTGTCAATGATGGTGTAAGGACATGGCATAGTGACATGCAGTTACTCCTGTATTGAGTAGAAAATACATTATTTGGGGGGTAGGGAGGGTGTATTAATCTGGAAAAAGATTGCAGGAATTGTTAACAATCCAAAGAAGAATGTACAATTTTTTTTTTTTTTTTAACAGACTTTAATACATGAAATTTATCAAAGAATATTGTAATATAAAGGAAAAGATTAATATTTAATATTAACTTATTTTGAATTTAGAGAAATATCCCCCAAATACAACACTGTAAAATGTTTTAATAATTACAACACTGTAATAATTAAGGTTGAAGAGAGAGAAAAAAAAAAAAAAAAATCAATTTAATGCCATAAAAAAAAATTTTGAAAAAAAGTTATTGAACTTCAACATGGACAATATCATTAATATCATTTTATTTTTCAACCAATAACAGTCTCTTGTTCCATTTTAATTTGGAATCATTCCAAAGTGTAAGATTATGATTTATAACAAAACTATGTTGAAAAATAAAAACAGAAAATGAGTTGTCTAGTCAGTCAAAAAAAGTTACCAATGTTCACTTTATATCCTGATAATCAAAAAAAATATTGTAGATGGTTAATTCATTGATTTCTACTTTTCCATTTTATAAAATGGGGGACAGAGAGAGCAAAATAACCAGTGGGATTTACGCACCATCTGGATTGTTCTGTTGGCTCACAGGTATACGCATCCACATTCCTTTGTCAACTTCTTTGATTAGACCTCGGTTCTGGAGGTCATTCAACATGACCACAGCAGTAATCATATCCGACTGCTTTACTCTGCTATTCCTGAAAAGACATTTGACAAGATTGCATTATCCAACACCATTTCTAGAAAGTGTAAGAAATAAAAGTAAAGAATCATGAGAAAAAAAAAAAAAAATAAGCCTGTAAAGCTGTGTGTGTGCATAATTTTTTAATATATATATATATATATATACATACACACCTATGCATTTTATATAATCCACACATTCATTTTTGTCAGACATAAAAGCAGTGATCATTGTAAATGTTAGAAATCTAATACAATGAATGCAAATATAGAATTTATCATTTAGCCAAGTGAGGTCATATTCAGCACCTATTTTTGTCTTGCGGATGAACCTTTTATACAATTGATTTGTTCACTCATCAGAAAATATCAACAATGGCTGCCAATTTTCTTGTTTCCATGTTAATTTTAGATTAAAAAACTGCATTAATTATTTTTATCTAATGACGTTAATTTGATCTGTGTATGTATGTGCATGCCTGTACACAAGTGCACATGTGTAGGATGTCATCATTACTTCTTTTCATATATATATATATATATATATATATTACACACAAAAAAAGTAAACAAATATAGATAATCTGCTTTGCACCTCATCTTTTAATAGGGATTTTGTATCCTCACTATAATCATCAGAGTGCAATCAAATTATTTGAGAGTCTTTTAGACCATTTATATTAAGTCCAAACAGCCTTTTTTCTGTAAGCAGAATAAATGTCTGCTGGGTGTAAACGTAATATGTCTAATTTATATATATATTATTAGGTAGTAGCTTTTTTTTTATCGTTCCCTTTATTAGTTGGCATACAAATATTTGTGTTTTTATCCTCGAGGCTGGTTGCCAGCCATGGCTCTAGAACCCAATCTGTCCTATTATTTAACCCATAACTGGAGGGAAGAGAGATTAATCTTTTCCACAGATATTTGTGCCTAAGTGAATGCAGGGAATTCAACTGGAATTTGAACTCTGCTCCCTGATTTGTCATTCTGTGTTGATATCCACTGCACCACAACATATATATATATATATATATACACACACACACACACACACATTTAAATGTCAGTTTTTAAAGCCTTAAATAATCTTTACCTCACCATTCCTACAAATCATCTATGTATTTATATAAATGTACACGAGTTGGTATAACATAATTAAACTGTTTTCCTTCTATATACTGTGTTCTTTCAGGATGTTGGTAATTATGGTTCTCCGCAACGTCCTTTGAGCTTTTAATAAATTTAGTCTTTTTTTGTCATCTTTCCTAAACCTTGTTTTACCAAACTCAAATTCACTAGGTAAGTTATACATGATTTTCTTCCCATCTTTACAAAGGTTGTATAGCATGTCGTATCCATAAAGATCTGAACTGGTGGGACTAAAGAATAAAGCTAGACTATTTCCATGAAAATAGTAATAAAGTACACAATGGTGGCATCCTATTGGTTTCACACTGATCTGCACAAACTGTTTTTTAACTAAAAGCTTAGCAAATCAGTTGTTAGATTATCCAAAAATAATCTTATATATTAGTAGCCAACTTATAATAGCTAAAAATATAATTAATTCCATTGCTGTTAAGTTTTACTGAGGGTGAAAGAGGGTTTTCTGTGATGAACTTAATTTATTCTGACAAAGAAAATCGTCTAAGTTAGAAATGTGGCAAATGTTCTCATCATAAATCAGATAGGTCTTCCATTGGGTCTTTGGGATTGAAGCGATTCAGTTCAAATGTGGCTAAGAAGCCATAGCACAGCTGGTGACACTACAGTAAAAAAAACGTTTTATACTTCTGAACAGAAATATGGAAATATCTTAAATGTTTTCTATTAAATTATCAAAATGGTTGATTTTTTTTTTAAAACTATAAAGTGGTTTGTTTTCATTCTCAGATTGAAAAGAAAATAAGCAAAATAGATTCCTAAGGATCACCTGTTTTTATAGAACTGGTTCCTGGAAATTTGGGATGTTAGTTTTCATACATTTATAGACAAATTATAAAATGAAAGAAAAAAGAAAAGAAAAAAAAATTCCTAAGTGACACATTTTAAGATGAGACATCTTCAGGCTTTATTGATGAAATCATTCATACAGAGGTGAAATAAGATAAAGAAATACAAATGCTGGTTACAATTTTATTCTTATATATATATATATATATATATATATATATATAATTTTCACTCCACAGATGCTCAGATTTTTTTTCTCAAATCATTTCACATCATGCTAGGCAAAAGTGCCCCTAGGAGTTACTGAAGGTCAGAGAAAATGAGAAAGCTGTCAGTGAAGAGTAAGAAAAATACAATATTTGATTAATGGCATATCAACTCCTTATGGCATTCATCTATACTTCTGACATGAGGTAGAATTTACATTATTTACACTGTCCAACCTGCTGTCCTCATCTTTATCACCATGTTTACAACGTTTTCATTGTTGTAGGATCTGTCTTTCTTCAGGTGCTTTATTTCAATCATATTCTCATTCCATGTGCAATGCCACTTCTGGTAGCAATGTAGTTATCTCCCTTTTAACTCTCTAAGTCATTTGTTGATCACATCTACAGCCTGGTATTAAACTTACAACTGAGTGAAGTTGCTGGAATTAACTAACATCTATATCCATTGGGCTGTGTGTATGAATTTCTGGGACTTGTAAACCTAATCTCTCAACTACTTTTTACCAGAGCTTATACTGCAATCTTTGGCACTAATGATTTAGTCTAGCACTCTGAATTACTGGTTCTCATATTGTATTCATTTCTATGCTTGGCTGGTTTAGAAAATTTTTGTGCTGGTTCTTTAAGTTTACATATTTTCCAGTAGTGTTCTCTATCAATTTCATTCCATAGGAAACAGTGATCTCCTTTTTGGTTCATCCAGGTGATCTAACACCTTGTTCCTGTGCAAAGGAGCACAGTTTTACAAAGTATGCAAATGAGAAGCAGCCATGTTGACATACAAGCCACCCGTTGTTATTCATATGCAAATGTGCAGCTGAGAAAAGGAATAAACTGAGGAAAGGCAGAGATTTGTGCAGTATGAACTTAGTCAGTTGACAAAGTGTTTAAGTAAGAAGACAATGACAAAGAAAACCTCTGCAACTACTACACTGGAAAGACAAGGAAATCAAGAGTACCTGTTGTCAAAAGTTTTGTTTGCCTGAAACACAAACATATTACAGATTTCTTTTTTGTTACACCTTTCTTACTATATGATCAGCTATGCCTGATTTTTCTATCTCCTCTTGTGTTATGGCCAAACAATGTTCTTGCAGCCTTACCATTATACTTCTTTCCACAACAGCATGGAATGGTGTACACAGTCCTTAGTCATGTCCTCCTCCAATGCAGTTATTACTTGGGAGAGGTATCTTGAATGTCATCCTGATGTTATATGGACTATAGATCTTCTGTATTTTCTCTGATAACCCCTTCACATAGGGGTAGACAGACAAAGGCTGTTTTCTGAGTGTTATCCTCATGCACTCTCCCTGCCACATTTGGAGCTGTTATGTACTATAGGTACTTATTACATATAAGGAGTACTGCTTATACTGACCATTTTCTGCTCATATGTCACAAAGTCACTGCTTATAACTTTTGCTCTATGTTGCAGACAATTCCATTCTTTACAGTGTATGGGTAGTGGGAGTTAAAGTTGAGGTATTGTCACGTGAATGTTAGATTGCAGTATATGGGTGTCTTGACCCCGCCACCTTCTCTGTTCAAGATATTGGTACATATTAGTACTAGAATGCTAAATTTGTTGTCTTTCATTTTGGTCATTTTGATATAAATATGTACTGTTGGTCATGTTTGCTATTTCATATTTTTAATTTCCGACATGCTCGTCGTTTGGGTGTGAGAGAAATAACACTGGCAAAATTCACTCCACCATAAATTTAGAAATGGCATGCTTTACTGCTTGGCATTCATGCCAGATGCTTTAATATGAAGATTTCAGCTTGTGTATTTTGCAACTCCAAAAGTTAATTCATGAAAATGTAGGCATAAAGAAAACTAAAGATTTTCAATGTATGTATATTATTTGGAATATACCTTTTGAATCAAACAATCTTGGAATGGGAAATGATTTATGGTGAAAGGTGAATTGGGCAAAATAGATTAAGAACCACTGATGTAACATTTCAGGACTATTTTCTATGTTTCTAGCTAACTTTTTCTGTTTAAATATTTGTATTCTTTTACTTTCCAGAAAACATTTCCCTTTTCCAATGAGAATTTGTTAATATCTCATTTGCCTTGAGGATTAAATTTCTATTCCTGATCAAGTCTGAAGTCTAATTTGAACTTCATCTTTGGTTGCTTTTCTTGCTGGTAATTATCCTGTCTGTCTAATCAATAGTTTCTTTTTGTTTTTCTCAATTTTCTTTGTTATATTCTCTTTGAATTTTTTAAGTTTCCCTTTAAAGTCAGAGTGTTATCCACAATTGATTTTTGTTATTGTGATTGTTTTTAGTTACCTGAACATTGCATACACAACTGAATTTACCAAAGCAATTCATTGGTGTTTCTTGATAGCATATTAAATTATCCTGATGATATACAAATGTCAACTTAAAACAGTAATAATCCCCTAATGGGGAACAATGATAGATTTCTACTTACCACTTATAGAATTTTTAGATCTCAATATTTATGACAAAAAAAAAAAAAAAAAAAAAAAAAAATATTTTAAAACTCCTATATCCCAATACTGCTACCAAAGGTATTTGCACATAAATGCACTCACTTATGCACAAATACCCTTGGGAAAGGTATTAATCTGTCTTTTCCCTCTAGCTATAGGTTAAATAGAATAGATTGGGTTCTATAGCCTTGGTTGGCAACCATTTTACCACAAAATAATGGCAACTTACTGGGCAGAAGATTTTTCTTGCAGTAAGTCATGTCTCTTCCAAGACATGATTGCCCAACCGTTTATTACATATAGCACTTAATGGACTGATATCCTAAGTACTTCATACACAATGCAAAGAGAAAAGTTCACAAAATCTAAAAGAAAAATAACACATAGCTTCATAAAACTACCTAGTAACTATAACTGGAAAAAAAAAAAAAAAATCTTGTGCTATATCCTTTAAGTGTGTGGGCGATAATGGCTCTTCAAAACTTCCTATCAAATGTAGCTCTTAGCAATGTATATCTTTTTACTACTCTTCCCAGTTTTTCTGCCATTCACTTATTTCATTAGGCAGGTTACTTGTTGCTTACCTTTGTGCCACTTACCTTCAAGTGTCAAATTCTTTAAGCACTCTTCATTATATACCCTAGAAATTTCAACTTTAATTAAAAACATTTTTTTTGTTCCCATTTTCTTACATTTCCCATCTCAGCATCCTTCTGTAGAACCATATTTGTCACCTGAAATCTCTTCACCCATGAGAAAAGTTTTAAACATTCATTGCCTTATAGGCAGAGCAATATTACATAAAAATTCACACTTTCCCTTATTTCTTAGTGAAATTTTCATGTTTCATATTTTGTTGAGTTTACTTTGTTCTTACACTCTCAGATTTGGGCATTATATTTTTCATTATCTGTTAAAAACTAAGATATATAAACATCTATACTGGCTAGATTTTGAGATTTATGCTTTAAATGTAAGGTCAGTCAGTTAAGTGCCATACGTGAAACACGCTTGGGCGATCATGTCTCGAAAGAGACATGACTGACTGGGCAGAAGATTATCCAGCAGTAGGTTGCCATTGCTTTCTGTGGTAGATTAGTTGCCAGCCAAGGCTATAGAACCAAGTCTGTTTTGTTATTTAACCCATAACTGGATGGAATAGATGAATTCATGCCAATTCCCAAGTGTATTTGCACGTAAGTGCCAATATCCAATGCACCACAATGCACATCCTCTTTAGATATACATGAATCATTTTATTTATGGCTACATGACTTGTCTCACAAACATGTAGGCTATTAGAGTGAGAGATTGGCCATCAAGGAAGTATAAAAGAGGGAAACCAAAGGCAAGATAGAGTAGATATCTAATCTGATACCTTAGCCTGACATGGTTCAGTATAAGCCTGTTATAGTAAGTGGTGGAGGTCAAGCAAATATGAGTTCTTCTGACAGGAGCGAGAAGGCCCTAGATTTAGATATGTTCACTATTTCCTTTTAATCTGCATCATTTATTTTTTTTTTACCATAATTCTTTATTTTTCCAACATAATATTTTACATTTATTTTAAAATCATTCTTTGTATAATTATCATTGATAGTTGACAGACATGCATTTTATTCACGAACATTTTTAATTTTATTAACTGTTCAAAAAATATTTACAGTTTAATCCCAGTGCTTCTAAGATGCAAGATTGCTATAGTAGTCGATTTATTTCCTTAATTTATTCAGTTCTAATTATATGAATATATCCAACCAAATTTCATATGATCTACTTGGCACATACGAGAGAGAGAGAGAGAGAGAGAGAGAGAGAGAGAGAGAGAGAGAGAGAGAGAGAGAGAGAGAGAATGAATTGTATTTGGGTTTTATTAATTTACCTCAAACATGTCAATACAACTTGCTTATTCTACCATTTCTACTGATAAAACAAAGGGACACAACTAACTTTCAATAACTCCTGTTAATCTCTCTCATCAAAGGAAAAAACATTACTATTCTGAAATTATGGTTTTTACAAAATAAAATTGTAAGTGTTCCCCGCTCCTCTTTAGAGATAAAAGTTATTTTCATTGCTTTTCTTGTTGGGGAGGGATTATTTTTATATACATATATATGAGTTATTTATATAAAATAAAATCCTTGAGTTTTTATTGGGAGGTTTTAGTCCAGTTGTATTGGGCAGCCCAGCATATATTCAGCTTTGTCTGCAGCTGCTTGGGCAGTACAGGCTCATTTGCAGGACATGTACTCCTATATGGTGATGTCTGACCTCTGTCTAACCTGACTGGGTAGATTAAAAGTGACCTGTCCCTGAAGTTTATATACTCCCCGCAACATTCATCTGTTGTATCTGAAAAATCTATCACTTTTCATTCTGACAATGTCACTAGGTGGTTGTGTATATTTATCCATCACTGTTACTGGTTACTATGTGCCATTTTCTTGAAGGACAGATACTTTGATGTTTATAAACAATTTAGAGAAGTAATACCATTGATGCTTCCTGCTTTAGTCATTCATTTGTTCTCAGATCTGATTGCTTTTAAAAGTTTCAGTCTTCAAAAAAGTTGGGATCCTTGTCATTTTTTTTTTTTATTGTATAAGAAATCTGCTGATGGCATAAAAGAGCATTTGGCAGTCTACCTTTGACTGTTTTATAGTTAACAGTATTTTTCATTGTTTGAATTATTCAATGAAGTCATTTGATTATGGCTATCTCAGGCTGGATGATATGTTTGTATTCTCACTCAGTGACAAAAGTTTGGGAATTCATAAGACAATAAAATATCTGACATTGTCTGTGTACAGACATTTTGGTGTACTATGAATGGCAAAAATTGTTTTGAAATAGTCAATGCAATTTGTGCTTGTGGCAACCTTCATTGTCTTGATGAGAGGCATTTTGCTGTATTGGTCATCGACAAGTAAAATTTGTTAAGCATCAAAGTTAAAGTCAGCTGCAACATATTGGAATAGTCTGGTTGAATATTTTTAACGATCATTGTCTCTGATATTCTTATTGTTTCAATGCCAGTTTTTCCTCTTGCTTTTAGCTGATATTTTTTCTATTCCTTGGTATGCATCATGAATTCTTTGAAGGACATTGTTTTGCAAACTTTTTGGTATGGCTATGCATTTACCTTTAGTCACCAACCCATCTTGGATTGATAGACATTGTTTCAATGACCAACAATTTCTTATCAGTTTGGGTGTATCTTTTACATCCTCTGATAATCCATTTATCACTTGTTTTAGAATTCTCAAAACTTCTGTAGTTTCTTGTAAATCTATTTGCTTCTGCACTGATATATTAACAGTATTTCTTATATTTAAGTAAATTTCTTTTATGTGTGTTGACAGTAATCTTGATAAGAAATCCTGGTGTACACTGCTATGGACATTACGGCTGTACACTGCTATGGACATTACGGCTGTACACTGCTATGGACATTACGGCTGTACACTGCTATGGACATTACGGCTGTACACTGCTATGGACATTACGGCTGTACACTGCTATGGACATTACGGCTGTACACTGCTATGGACATTACGGCTGTACACTGCTATGGACATTACGGCTGTACACTGCTATGGACATTACGGCTGTACACTGCTATGGACATTACGGCTGTACACTGCTATGGACATTACGGCTGTACACTGCTATGGACATTACGGCTGTACACTGCTATGGACATTACGGCTGTACACTGCTATGTGATGTCAGTTCTTCAATACAACAGTGAATGTTGGACAATATCAAAGATGAAGGAAAAACTTGAAGTAACTGAAATGCAGTTCTACAGAAGGATGCTGCCAATATCATGGACGAAGCATATGAGCAATGATGAGGTTTTGGAAAGAATAGAAATGAAAAGGAAATTAATATCGAGGATGAGGAATAGACAACTAAAGTTGCTGGGACATGAAATGAGGAAGGAGGGCTTGGAGAAACTGATACTAACAGGAAAGATAGAGGGAAGGAGAGAGAGGGAAAACGGGTGAATGGCAGAATGTGGGTTGCATGGTGTAACAAGAAAAAGTGTGCTGAGAGACACCAGGGATTGGGAGACGTGGAAAGCCATGATCACCTACTTCCTGAAGGGACAAGGCACAGAGGTTTGTCAGTATTTTTTTCCATGTCAGGGGTTATATATTGTTGTATATTCTTAATGGTATTATATTATCATTTGCCCCAGTACCCATTTTCATTTCCTTCCACATATGTTTTCGCAGTATATGTTGGCGGATACTTAATTGCTGGTAATGTTAAATATTTTGTGTATTTTTCATGGTGTATAAATATAGGTAGTCTTCTTGATCTAGTTCAGTGGTTCCCAAACCCTTTTCTGTCATTTCCCCTTACACCCAGTTCAACCATCCAGATTTCCCTTCATGTGGATGAGATAAAGAGCAGTTAAAACACACAGACTATTTACTAATTTATTTTTCAAATGTACAAATATACTGATAAACTTATAGCTACAGAGTAAAGTGAATAGAGAGCAGTTAGTAACTACTAAGCATAGCCATAGAGAGCAGTTAGTACAACTAAAAGAACTTTTGTTTGCTCTTCTACTTCAGAATTAAATTAGTGAGAAGGGTGATGCTGCTTCTTGTGCACCAATATCAGGGTTAGTCTCTCTCTCTCAGACATGAGAAAATCCATCTGAGATTTTTTTTTTTATTTAATAGGTAGTATAATTATTTCCCCCTGGTAGCTTCAAATTTACCCTCAGGAGGAAATTTCTTCCAGTTTGGGAATCACTGGTCTAGTTCATATTCAGTTTTATGCGGAGAATTCACATTTTTCTTTTTGTGTATATGGATTCCTATGCCAGCAGTGTGAACATTTGTTATCTGGCGCTATATGGGCTTCCATTTTTAATTTTATGTGGATTAGGTTTTCTGTTTTGTTATGTGCTTTTATGAAGCAACACTTTACAAAATGGTGTAAACCATGGCATTTTTTGTATTTTTTGTTATAGCAGTCCTCTTTTCTTCTACTATGACTTTTTAAACACTATGTTACTTATTACTTTATATGCTCTTATGCTTTCTATAGCTATTTTCACTAAGATTTTGTTTACCTATGTTTCTTATTTCATCTTCATATTTGTTCCATTTTGACAAAAAAAAAAAAAAAAAAAAAAAAAACAGAAATCATATGTTTCTGCTTTGTCTGCAGTCTGTCTATCCAAATACTCAATTGTTTCATTTTGTTGAATTGAAGAAAACTGTAATTGTTCAATCCATTTGTTTGGTTTTTCTATCATGGGAGTTTCAAAAATATTTAATATATTTTCTGATATATCTTTATCATTTGGCTCATTCTTATTTATTTATATATATATATATATATATATATATAAATTATAGTTATAATACCAATATCGACAAAACTAATTCTGTCAAGATTATTAATAATTAAACTACAACTAAGAATGTCTTGAAACCCACCAGGAACTAACCCAGAGGGAAAAGAAGGGGAAGAAAAAAGAAACAAATGAAATACTTTAACAAAAAGTCAAGCATTCGTGAGAAAGAAAACATTTTTTCCGACCCTTTTCTTCAGTGCTCAGTAAGATGCAATTGTTTTATTTTTCCCCTCAACATTGTTGATAGTAAAATATGAAAACAAAATCAAACCGTTCACTAAAAGCTTCATGTCTGTTTTCATTAGACTGATGGCAAATGGGATAATTAAAGTCTTTTTTTTTAAAATCATGATGTACTCATTTTTGTAGTCATTGCTCTATATTTTTTTACTATGTCTCACTGCATATTGCTAATCCCTGCCACCATCTCATATGGGTTTATTAATTTAACTCGGACACACATGTTAATACAACTTGTTTATTTTGCTATTTAGGCTTCTACTGGTAATACAATTAAAAAAGACAACTAACTTTCAATAGCTACAGACATATATATATATATATATGCGTGCGTGAGAGCAAGACATGCACAGGATAGTAAAACCTAAGACTTCTGACACCCAAATGAACATTTTAGATGGTTTTCAACTTATTGATGAGGCCTTGTGTGTGTGTGTGTGTGTGTGTGTGTGTGTGTGTGTGTGTATATATATATATATATTATTCATTTAGATAGGTGTGAGTTTGTGACCTTGGGTTTCACACTCTTGCAATCATCAGACAAACAGATTAATTTTTTTAAAAAATTGTCTATATGTGAGGCTGCGTATATTGGTGTATTTTTGTGGAAGTGAGAGGAAAATTTCTCGTCATAACGCAGATATAAATACCCTTGTACACCCATACATATCAGCTCTATCACTGATATTGAGCACTTTCAAATAAGTACTACACATAATATATAACAAAATATAAAAAATTATATATATATATATATATATATATATATCTCCCCATGTGAAGAGGACTCAAGGTTTTACTAATTTGAGTACCCCCAGCATTTATTTTATTATAAACGGTGCTCAATATAATAAATATTATAGAGCTTAATATAATCATAATTATGAATTAATTGTGCATTGCGACATGGAAATTTCTATGTTTCAAGATAGAATCTCGAAATCAGGCAATGTTGGATGTTGGTTGGGCAAATGATTTACATTTAAATACAAATTAACCCTCAGTTTGCTATTTATGTATGTGGGAATATATATATAGTATTGGAATAATTACACACACACACACACACACACATAAAAAACAGTCATACTCGTAAAGGTCTTGACCCAACCAAGAAGGGATTACTCTATAATTCTGATATTTTCTCATTTTGAGCTGTAGATTCATCTTAAAAATCTTTATGCACATAAGACATTTTTAAAAAGTTTGTTTAAATTCTGTTTGTCATATATTGATTTATGTAAGCAGCTTCATTTCTAAAGAACTTAGAACATTTTGACTTTGAAGAAAAAACAAAATAAAAGCCCAGCTTACACTAAGATATCTTGTATTGATATACTGTTCGGATAGGCATCTTCAAGACATTGGATCATCTTCTGCTTTTTAGCTAGCCATATAAGAGAAGACTTTAGTCGTGCCTTTTTTGCAGCCCTACTGCAGTCACCATCAGTTTGATCTGAAATAGGAAAAAAAAAAAAAAATCAGTTCAAGCAAACAAAAATAAAAAATTCAACAAAAGGATAATTCAAGCCATTATTAATCTATTTTCAAATAGTCTTGTATTTTATTTTTTTTTACCTGTTTAAGTTATACAGTGAACGAAAATACAAAAACATTTGCTTGGTCAGTAAAACTGATCTCCAAAATCAACCTGTATTAACTTCCTCGTAAAATGATGTGGCATCTTGGATTCAGTTCATTTTCAACTGCTATAAACTAGTTAAAATGTACCTTTTTTTTTTCTACATAAATTGTTCTGGTGAACTTTCCTCCATGGTACCTAAGCTTTATAAACTTAACAGTACAAAATTGGCAACAAGATTGTTTTACAGTTTACAGGGTACAACGGATAAATTGTTGATCAAATTGTCTAAAATTAAAACAACATTGATGTCATTTTAACTTATTTACCAAAATTACACAAATTATCTTCATTCAATAAAAATCACCATAAATTTCAACTATGGAAGATGAGTAGCCACCCTCTTGACAGGTCAGCACTCCCTCCTTAAGGTATTTGATGTCAGCTTCTGTGATGAATCTGTAGCCCTCACCAACAAGTTTGGGAGTTGTTCTCTTATCAAAACAACCAGTGAGTTTTCCAAGCTGCCATACCTTTATAATCATTATTGGACTCATCCAACCCTTTCTAAATATTCTGCAATGTCCTCAGAATAAAACCCAAACAGTGAAATATTTGTATTGGTGCTTCCAGCATGAACGCCAAAAATAGAGCTTGCCTTTACCAAGTTTCTGGCAAAGTGGATTGCCTCATGTTGCTCTTTTTCAGTGAGTTTTGTTTAATGGCATATCAACAGCTCTGTGGGTTATTTACAGCCAAAGAGGTAGGGTTTTAAGGTTTGTTTGTTTTTTTTTAATGTTCAGTTATAGTGAGAAGGTTGATTTAGTCAGATTTTGTTTAAAAATTTTATTTTTACATTTTTAAGAATCTATCAGTTAATGATAGCAATACTCACCCACAAATACACCTGACAGTGATAGAGGAAGGATCACAGTAAACAGTTTTTATTCTGCATCAATATTTTAAACCAAAGCATCAAACATTGGACGAAATCTTTGTATTTTTTTTTTTTTTATTGTTGCTGACTTTAAATTTATTTACATTTGGGTTTGAATAAGTTTTGTTTAACTTAATATCAACATCTGTGGGTTATCTAATGCCAAAAAAGTAGGGTCTTAAGGTTTTCTTTTTTTTTTTAATGTTAGATTATAGTCAGAAGGTTGATTTAGTTGGATTTTTTTTTTAAAAAATGTTTTTATTCTTTTTTATTATAGAAAACTGAAAATGTTTTCTAGTTTTGTGTTCAAAAATGTTTTACTGAGAAAAACTTCCTTCAAAAATGTATTGTTGGGAATATTTTTCCTTGAAAAATGTATATTTTTTCCTATAAAAGCCTATTTTTATGTATATATATTTCTATAAAAGTGTATTTTTATACTTTCATATTGTTTTGACCCCAGTTTGGGGGTTAACTATTTGCCCATAGATGGGACCCTAACAGGTGCTACCACTCCGGGTCAAGGTGGACCTGGGAACTATGTTCCTCACAACCTCCCCATCAGAGGCCTTGCTGCTGGATGCAGTTTACCGTCATACCCAGGATCAGTTCTTTTTCTCACAGATAGTACCCACTAATCTTACCATGCATGAAATTAAAAATGTAACATGAGAATTTACCCATCACTGTGTGCGCGTGTATTTTTTTTTCTAATTTGTTTAAATATTATTTTTAATGGAAACTATTTGAGTAGGTGTTCTGTTTTATTATTAAACAGCATATTTACATTTTTGAACCTGCATCTTCTGAGGGAAACTCATGCCTTGACTGCTCAACCAAATAAGAACTCCTAACAAAAAAATCCTTATAGTGTTTATGAACACTCACTTCTTCCTATTCTTTAAATATACATTATCTGCCGTTTCATACCCTAATGTAAATAAAAACAATTTTTTAGGAAATGTATTAATCCGCCATTTTTTTATTTATTTAAATATATTGTTTAATAATAAAACAGTCTACTCAAATACGAGTAGACATTAAAAGTAATGTTTAAACAAAAATTAAAAGTATCTCTGATTTAATCTATTTCCTTATATATATATATATATATATATATAAATAAAACTTATTGCTGTACTCATTTCTAAAAACCCTCTGAGTACATACGCGGAAGGAATAAATGGTAATAAAAAAAGAACGAGCTAAGCACTTGAACATCAGTCAAAGTACGTAGCCCAAAGAAAAAAACAATTAGAGCAAACAAAGTCAATAGCTAACCTAAAGGGCCAAAATAAGGCGATAAGAGATAAGAAACTCAGAAATCCACATGATCAAAATAGAAGACACCAAACACCAAAAGTGGGGGTAACAGCATTTTATTTAAAAAAAAAAAAAAAAAAAAAAAAAAAAAAAAAAAAAAAAAAAAAAAAAAGGAAAACACCACCACCACCACTAGTAAACCTAACCTATTTTGATCACATGGGTTTCTGAGTTTCTTATATCTTCTTTTAGCCTCTTTAGCCAACCTTCCCTGAAGATTTGTTAGGTTCGTTGGCTCTTTAGGTTAGCTATATATATATATATATATATAATTGTTTCACCCTAAGCAAGGCAGTACTGCCACTGGTGCGCAGGGAGTTACATGAGAGGATAGCTATGAGAAATATACAAGGGGGATAAGAGAAAGATGGGAATACTGGTGTTCAGGGCATTATGTGAGATTAGAACAAGAACAATATACAGCGGGTGGCAGGGAAAGGATAAGAGAAAGATGGAAATCAGAGAGATAAAAGATGCAAATTAATTTCCTTTGTCTCAATTCTTCAAGGATATATTGACTTGGTCATTTTTTCTTTTTCAACTTTTTGGTTCTTTTGTGAAGAATTTGCAAGTATATTTCTTGGAAGTTTTTGGTACTTTGGATTGGGATTTCTAAAGACGATTTGTGTGTATATATATATATATATATATATATATATATATATATAGCTTCTTTATTGTTTGAAGTTGACAATCAGGTGCATTTTGTTTATGGAGATTTACTTTATATTTGATATACTAATTAAGAGTTCTATTATACTTTTGAATTTTTTATGATAGTTATAAGATCTTAACTTATAGTATTATTCTTTGATGTCTTTTTGGCTATTTGTTATTTAATGATATCTTGGTAAGATGTTTGTAGTGGGCTAGATTCCACTTGTTCAACATTTTCGAATGATATATTTTGTGTATATTTTATTCTAATTATTCCCTTTTTCCATATATTACACTCTAAAGAGTCTGCTGTTTTTTTTTTTTTGTTTTTTTTTACAGTTAGAACATGAAGTAAGCCTATGGCAAGTTGACTAGTCATGAACAAACTTGGGTTCCCTGCACTTTCAAAAGATTGGTGCTCTTGTTCACAGATTCTGAAGGTGACAAAATTTTTTACATTTGTGACATTTACGGGGGGGGGGGGGGGGAATTAGGAATGTATGGTTCTACCTTGGCTATTGTATATCTTATCTTTATTTCTTTTGGTAGGGTAGGGTCATTGAATGTTAGGGTGTTTGTGTTTATTAATGTGCCATTTCTTTTTATTTGAATTCTTTTAATTTTGGTTACTCGTATTTTTAAGGAGTCATTTTTTTTTTTTCAATTTCTTCTGGTGAGCAGTGACAATTCTGGACATTTTATTATCCCTTTGGATGAGTTAAGAAATTTTGTGAGGGTAAGCCTGTACCTTATTGTTGTCTGCTTAACTAATTTTTAGAAATTAGTCTGCATCTTTTTTGGTTTTTACTTTTATTTTTCATGATTTTTGTTTTACTGATTTTGGTTCTATCGACTCTTTGTAACACAAAAGGTGATGCTTTTGATATATTACCATCAATTGATTTAATCACTATGAATGTTAGGAAACAATTTTATTCTGATATTTCATTTTCTGAAGTCTCATGATGTCTCTTGTTTCTTTTATAAGAACTAGCCATATATTTTGAATATTCTATTCACCATCTGTGGTCCCCACCTACCTTGGAGTTCCTTCATGAGGGGTGCTATGGGGGAGGGACTAATCTCATTCACACTCATCTGCCAAGAGCAAGTCCACAATACCCCTGCTAATCAACAAATTTGAGGTCCTCACCTCCCCAGCAGATAAGGCTGAATGTTTTGCCCGCAGATTCTCAAACAATTCGAGTCTGGACTCATCTGGAGTTTTTACACCCGACTTCTCACCTAGAACCGAGGCACAACTGAATGATGTCCACATTACACCTTCGCTTGTCTCTAAGATAATCTTAAAACTTGACCCTCACAAAGCGAGCGGTGGTGACGGAATCCCAACCAGAGTCTTAAAGAAATGTGCCCCTGAACTCTCCTCTATCCTTTCTAAGCTCTACAACCTCTGCCTATCTGCTTCCTGCTTTCCTGCCTGTTGGAAATCTTCCTCTATAGTTCCTATATTTAAAAACACTGGAGAACCCTCTGACCCTGCAAATTACCACCCTATCAGCCTTCTTCCGATCTTTGGCAAAATGTTCGAAGCCATTATCAACGCCGAGGTGGTTCAGCATCTCACAACACACAGGCTCCTCTCGGACAAGCAATATGGTTTCCGCTTCACCAGGTCTACTGCTGATATGCTAACGACCATCACCGAGTACATATACCAGGCAGTCGACAGGAATGGCGAAGCTCGAACCGTTGCATTGGATATATCTAAGGTGTTCGACAGAGTTTGGCATGCTGGCCTTCTATGTAAACTGCGGAGCTATGGTATAACTGGACATTTGTTTGAACTAATCCAGTCATTCCTCTCTAACCGTACAATGAAAGTGGTATTAAACGGACATGCCTCTCAGAACTACCATACAAACGCAGGTGTCCCTCAAGGCTCCATCTTAGGTCCTACACTCTTCCTGATATATATTAATGATCTCCCTGATTCCATAAGAACCCAAATAGGTTTGTACGCCGATGACACCACAGTTTTCTCTCGCCTCCAACAAAAATCTGGTGTAGGTGTCAAAGCTAAACTCACAGCTGAGATTGAAAAAGACCTCCAATCCATATTGGACTGGGGTAAGAAATGGCGAGTAAATTTTAATGCTTCTAAAACGAAGCTACTGTCATCGACAATCTCACCTACCTCCCATTAGCATGGACCAGGCTTGCCTCCCAGAGAGTAAAACGCTGCGTCTCCTTGGTCTCACACTTTCAGCGGACCTCAAATGGAATGACTATATCGAATCCATTGCTAAATCCGCTGCTATGAAAGTCAGTTCTCTGTGTAGGGCCCGGAAGTTTTTTCCGTCTAAATCTATCCTGCACATTTACAAATCTACCATCCGCCCGTGCATTGAATACTGCTGCCATATCTGGTCGGGTGCCCCTGCTGTTCTCCTCGGGCTTCTCGATAAGGTTCAGAGGAGGGTCTGTAATGTGATAGATACCGACTTGGTAGACCGCCTGCAGTCTCTCTCCCACCGGCGAGACGTGGCTTCCCTGTGTCTCTTCTATAAATACTTTCACGGCTTCTGCTCCGATGAACTTAGATCACTGGTGCCCCCTAAATACGAATTTGCACGAGATACTAGATTAGCAACTAGATCCCACCCTTTTACAGTGAAACCGATAAAATGCAGCCGTAACTTCTACTCCAACAGTTTCTTTCCTCGCACTTCCCGACTGTGGAATTCTCTTCCAAACGATTGCTTCCCCGACGGCTACAATCTCCAGGAGTTTAAATGTAAGGTCAATACACACCTAACACACTAACCTGCTCCCATTCTATCAAGCACTCTTCCCATCTGCCCGACCCTCATCCTCGCTATCCTTACTCATCTGTCACCTTTCTCCTGACATTCCCTATGTCTATCCACTCCTTCTCTTTACCTTCCCCTATGTAGCCCCATGCGCAATAGTGGCAGTGGAATGCCTTGCTTAGGGTGAGATGATTTAAAAAAAAAAAAAAAAAAAAAAAAAGGCTATGCAGATGGTATAGTTGTGATGAAAGTGGATGCAAACACCTACCATATCTACCCAAGTATAGTATAGTGTAAGTATCTGCAGCCACATCAAAAGCATTATCTAACATCCCAACTAGCCCTTATGTGACTAGCCGATTGAAATGGATCGGGCTATCCTATCTGCCCATCTATCCCAAGTAGGGACTGAAGTGAGGTGTTGTGAAAAATCCTGTTCTTATGTCAGATAAGAGTCACTCAGTCACCAGGACTTCTCAGGCATCATGAGTCACCACTCATGGCAAACGAGTGGCCCAATTGTGGGGAATTCGTTGCTTTTGGCAATCCATTTTTATGTATTTGTGTGAGGGGCTGTTTTTGTATTGTCTTTACAAAACAAAGCTTCAGTTTTGCAAAGTAGGAAAGAAATGAACAAAAATGCTTCAATATTTGGTGTATTTTTATCAGAAGGTTATTGATTTTGGACAGCCTGATCTAGTTACACCAGCGATGAATATCAGGAAAAGTATAAAACCTAAGATCCTTGAGGGACATTCATATTTATGTGATAAAATCTGGAAACATGCCCATTCAATATAAATTTTTATCGCATGGTTTGACAAGAACAATTGAATTAGATTGAACAAGCATTCGAGATATCCAGAGCAACAGTTTGAGCTTAGCCATTCTTATCAAGAGCCTGGTATATGTATTCAGTGATGGTTGTTAGCATATTAGTAAACCTGGAGAAGTAGAAGCCATACTTTTTGTCAGAGAATAGTTTGTTTCGATGTTTAACAACCTATCAATTCTTATGGGATCATTTAAGGTCATAAATGTTTTGGGGTAAGGTTATATTATTTTTACAGACTTTTGGAAGATGTCTTGCTTTTTAAACTTTTCCATTGCTTTCAAGTTGTATTACTTTTTAAATTTTTCAACTGGTGAGGGTCGGATTTATTTTTGATCTTCGGATCTTTACTTAGATTATATTTTGTTGTATAGTTTGATCTTTTTGAGGAAGGTTAAAATAATATTAGTTTATTTTTTCAAAAAGATCTTTCAGGTTGTTAACATTGTAGAGTCAAGTGGAACATGTTTTACTGTATAGGTTCTTGACATGCAATGCATTCGGAAGGTTCTTCATTTTTTAAGAGATAAGAGTGGGTTATGTGTGTATGTCCAATTCGAATACGGGATATAACCACTTTGTGTCAGAGAATAGGTTGTGAGATGTTGTACCACTTCAGCATTGATAATTGCCTTGAACACTTTACCAAAAATTGGCAGGAGGCTGATAAGAGGGGTCAGAGGGTTCTCCAGAATTTTTAAATAGAGGGGAAAGAAAGCATAAAGCAGAGAGACTTATAGAGTTTGAACAGGATATTCAGATGCACATTTCTTCACAACAATGACTGGGACTCCATCTCCTTTGCTTTTTTTGTTTTTTTAAAAAATCATTTCACACCAAGCAAGGCATTCCACTGCCACTATTGCACAAGGGGTTATATAGGGGAAGGTGATGAGAAAGAGTTCTTAGTTATAGGAAATGTCAGAAGGAGGGTGATAGACAGGTAAGGATACCAAGGTTGAAGGTTGTGTAGATGGGAAGAGTGTTTGAGAGAATGGAAGCAAGTTAGTGTGTTAGGAGGTGTCTATTGACCTTACATTTAAACTCCTGGAGATTGTAGCTGTTGGGGAAGCAAGCATGTGAAAGAATTCCACAGGCAGGAGGTACGAGAAAAGAAGCTGTTGGAGTAGAAATTGCGGTTACATTTTATCAGTTTCACTGTAAAAGGGTGGGACCTAGTTGCTAATCTAGTATCTCATGCAAATTCATATCTAGGGGGCACCAGTGATATGGGGATCAAGCTTAGAAATTATGTTAAAGAGTAAGGAAGGTGGGGTTATGTATATGTCACTCAGTTGAGCCTCAGTTCTAGAAATGAAGTTGGGTATGGGTACTCCAGACAAGTCAAATGTGCAGTTGGAGAATTTGCAAGCAAAGCCCTCAACCTTGTTTGCTGTGGTTATGAGGACTTTAAATTTATTGAATAAAAGAGGGATCAAGAGTTTGCTGTTGTTTAACACACTTTTACAGAGTCGCCAGTAGTCTCTGGAATCAAATTTGTGGGATACTATATAGTGCTTATTTTGTCAGAAAACAGCTTAGCATTATTTAGGACCCTCTTGCAGTCATTACAAGCAGAAACAAATAGGCACCTATTTTAGTTAAATGCAACCTCCAGTAAAACAGGAAGTGGTACCTGTGAGCAATGGCACCTGAACAAGCAGGAGAGAATGAATGAGGTTCAAGTTGGAAGTTCCCAGATAGGATAAAAGCATCAATGCCAGCTTCCACCAAGAATTGCAGATTGCAGACATGGAAAGGAAACTGCAGGACCTCCTGCAGAAGATAGCTGAAGAGAATAACAAGAATGGACTACAAATAAACTGCAAGAAAACTGAATGCATGGTCATCAAAAAGAGCAACCCAAAGTGCCAAACACAGGTGGGGATGTTAAAAATCAAGCAGGTACAAAAATTTAAATATCTGGGAAGTGTTCTAACCAAAGATGGAAAGTGCAACAGATCCAAAGGCACATTGGCATGGTGAAGGACACGTTCCAGAAGCTGAGTAAAGTATTAAGACACTTGGAAACTTTCACTAGAAACAAACAAAAAAAAAGTACTAGATTGCTATGTGATGTCAATTTTTCAATATGGCAGTGAATGTTGGACAATATCAACAAAGATGAAGAGAAAACTTGAAGTAGCTGAAATGTGGTTTTACAGAGGGATGCTGTGGATATCGTGGATCGAGCATGTGAGCAATGATGAGGTTTTGGAAAGGATGGAAACAAAAAGGAAATTAATATTGAGCATCAGGACGAGGCAACTGAAGTTCCTGGGACATGCAATGAGGAAAGAGCGCTTGAAGAACCTGATACTAACAGGCCAAATAGAGGGAAGAACAGACAGAGAAAAGCAGCAGATAACATATTTAAAGGACACGGCACATAGAATATATATGCCAACTGTTTATAAGAAATTATGTGGATATAAAGTGGGGGATCAAATCTATATTATAATCAATATATAAATTGATTCCTCATTTTGTGGCCATGTTAGTTTCTATACATTTATATTCTAGATTTATAGTCTTGAGCTAGTGGATGACAGAGCAGGGTTTGGGTGGTTGAATAGGAGAAAGCATGCTAAAAGCCACCAGGGATAGAAAGACTTGGAAGGCCATGATTGCCTACGTCCTGAAGGGACAAGGCACCTAGAATAAGAAGACACTTTGTTCCAAGCAATGTCACAAAGGAAAATCACAATGATTTCCCGTCTGCTCTTTGATAGCAGGAAGATATTCTTCTGGTCAGAGTTTCCTGAAGGAGGAGCAGAGAGAGATATTAACAAAACCACAGCAGAGTTACCAAGAGGACAGAGTTGCATGGCATGGTAGGAGTCAGAGAGATAAGCAAAACAGAGATCCAGCAGGGAAGTGTGTCTTTCAGGGATACTGGGGAAGCTTGTAGGGGAAATCTACCATTTGTATGTGAGACAGTGACTGCAAAGTTCCGAGTATGAGTGCCAGGAAGGTCAGTGACAGAGTTTTCCAGCCACTTGGCATAGTGGGCATTAAAGTCACTGAACACAAATATATTACCAAAAAGGGATGAGAGGAAATGGCTTTATCCATACTGTCTAGTAAGGAACAGTCAGGAGAGGAAGGGGAGCAGTAGAGAAAGAAAAGATAGATAACTGTTTAGTAAATTGAGATAGAGAGACATGTATGAATGATCAAGAGATTCAAGAGTCAAGTTTGAGTCATTCATGAGCCTATTGTACTGCAGTCTTAGGGCTGTGTTAGGTTTCTTTAATCTTCTTGGTTTGCCTACAACTGGTAGATGGTTGCTTCTGCACTCGACTAAACACTTTGTTCCAAGGGACATCACAAAGGAAATCACGGAATAACTTGCAATCCGCTCTTTGATAGCTGTGGGATATTCTGCTGGTAGAAGGTTCTTGGAAAGAGGGGGAGTGGAGAGAGATATTAATGGGAACCAAAGCAGGCTCAGAGTTGCCAAGAGGGCAGAGCTGCACAGCATAGCAGGAATTAGGGATAGAAGTGAAGCAGAAATCTAGCTGGGAAGCATGTCCTTCACGGATACTAAGGAAATGCATGGGGAAATCCACTACTTGTTTGAGAGACTGAGTGACTTAGAAGTTAAGAGAATGGATGCTAGCAAAATCACTGACAGTTTTCTGGCCATTTGACATAGTAGGCATTGAAGCCACCAAATACAAATATATTAGTAAATGAGTGAGAAGATATACCTTGTCTATATTATCAAAAATACTGTCTAGCAAGGAACAGTCAAGAGAGGAAAGAGAGTGGTAGAGAAAGAAAAGATAGCTAACTGAGTTAAGTAAAGCAAGACAGAGACACATGTATGAATGATCAGGAAATTCAAGAGAAATCACCCTAACCAGAGAGAGATGTTTGTTGACAAATTTCCAGGCCATGAATGTGAACATTGGAGTCCTTCCTAAAGAGGGAAAAGTAACCAGAAATTGAGAAATCAGAGGAGGGGATTGTGTGGTTAAGGTTGGTTTGCAAAGAGCTAGGATGTCTGGGGACCTTTCAGAGCGGAAGATTCCACACTGCAAAAGTTGGTACATATACCACGGATGTTAGAGAAAAAATGCTGAGTGGTTTAGGTGATTTTTGTTTGTCTGGTTTAGTTTTGTAGTCTCTTTGGTGGTGAATATTCATTATGGGTTATTTTGGTAGAGAGAGGCCTCGAGCAGTAGTAACAGATAATCATTGACTGCAACATGTGTAGGAAAGGACCTGGCGCAGACTGCAGCACAGTGTGGACTCAGGTTTGCCCACCTGACGCACTTGCAAGGACACTCATCTATGCACATCATAGCACTGCAAGAGTTCCCATATTATTCAACTGTTGATCAGAGCAGCTGCTTTAGATGCTATGCAAGAGTTAGGGCTCCTAATTCCCAGTCAGAAGCACCGACCAGAAATCAAGAGAAATCACCCTAACCAGAGAGAGATGTTTGCTGACAAATTTCCAGACCTTCCTAAAGAGGGAAATGTAACTAGGAATTGAGAAATCAGTGGAGGATATTGTAAGGTTCAGGTCATTTTCTTTTGTGTCTGCTATCAGCACCATGTCATCAGTGTATCTTACATTGTTGAGATTGTGGTTGCTAATAATGAATACTGGCAAGGTTTTTATTTCTCTCAGTGAGAGAGACTGTGTGATTGTAAAGATCAGGGTACAGATGCCAGCAAGATCAGTGACAGAGTTTTTCAGCCACTTGGCATGGTGGCATTAAAGTCACTGAACACATATTAGCAAACAAGTGAGAGGAAAAGGCCTCAACTATATTATCAAAAATACTGTCTAGCAAGGAACAGTCAGAAGAGGAAGAGATGCAGTAGAGAAAGAAAAAATAGCCAAGTTTAGTAGAGAGAATCAGAGATACATGTATGAATAATCAAGAGAAATCACCCTAGCCAGAGAGATGTTTGCCAACATAAAACACCCAGGCCATTCCTGTGGATACTGCATTCTATAAAGAGAGGAAGGTAATCAAGACATCAGAGGAGATTATGGTGTTAAGGTTAGCTTCATAAAGTTAGGATGCCTGGGGGGGGGGGGATCTTTCATTGAGGAAAGATTCCACACTGCAAAAGTTGGTACATATACCACATAAGTTAGAGAAAGGAATGTTAAGGGGTTTAAGCGATTTTTGTTTGTCTGGTTTAGCTTTGTATCTTTAGTTGTGAATATTCATTTTGGTTGTTTTGGTGAGGAGAGGCTTCAAGTGGTGGTAGCAGGTGGTCATCGACTGCAATATATGTAGGAAGGAAACTGGTGTAGACAGTTTGGCTTAAGGTTACTCACCAGAAGCATGTACAGAGAGACCCATCCATGCAGGTCACTGCAAGAACCTGATATTATGAAACTTAATCAGAGCAGCCAGGCAAGACTATGCAAGGAGTAAGAGCTAACTACCAGTCAGAAGCAGCAACCAGGAAACTAACAACTTGGTACCCTCAGTATGAAGAGATGTTGTCACTGCCCACACACATAACAGAAAATTTGCAATAGCACTGCCAGATGAGGAAAAAAGCTGGGAACTCTTTCCTAAGCTGGAAACAAGTGATGAGCCTCTACTTTTGTTCAAGTGAAGAAGGGAGAAATATGAAACTAGGTGATCTATTTCAATTGAGAAAGTAATTTTTTTAAAAATTATTATTTACTAAGTTTAAACTTAGTAACTGTCAGGAGGGCTGAGTTTCTGACAAAAAAATAAAAATGGTAATATCAAAAAGACAGATGGGTGAAAAATCAGACAAGGGATAGTATACAAGGGAAAAGTATAAACGTACTTATAAGAGGTAAATTCACTTCAATTTAGGATATTGTATTGACAGTCATTTTCTGCATTATTGCTGTTACTTTGCACAGCATATATTTTTTGGTCAATATTAATATGCACACTTGAGTTGTGGGTTGTTTAATGGCATATCAACACCTCTGTGGGTTGTTTCATGCCAAAAAGGTGGGGTTAAAGGTATTTTTGTAATGTTTGGTTTAGTCATATTTTAATGAAATTTTTTTGTTTTTATTCATTTTTATTTAAAAAAATGAAAATGTCTACTAATTTTGTATTCAAAAATGTTTTGCTGAGAATAACTTTTCCTTCAAAATGTGCTATGGCAATAATTTTTTCTTCAGAAATGTATATTTTTCTAGAAAAGTATTTTTTATGTACATATTTTTATAAAAGTATTTTTTTTTTTATACATTCATATTGTTTTGATCCCAGTTTAGGGGTTAACTATTTGCCCATAGCTGGGACCCTAACAGGTGCTACCACTCTGGGTCAGGGTAGACCTAGGAACAACAGAAATTAAGAGGTGGTTCCATGCTCCTCACAACCTTTTAATCAGAGGACTTGCTGCTGGATGCAGTTTACTGTCATGCCCAGGTCCATGCACACTTGAGCAACATTCTTTACCTGCACTTTTCCAATGGACCTGTTTTTTATATATATATATATATATATATATATATATATATATATATATATATATATATATATATAAGTGTGTGTGTTTTTGATGATACGAAAAAGTATCATGGTGTTAAAGGCAAGAAATTTTTTACTATAGGCCATGAACAAACTTGGGCTTGCTTTGCTGTGTCTCTAGCATCTTAAGATGTTACAATTTTTTTTTTCCCTGTCCATTCATTCACATCTGCAAAAGTCTTCTCATTTGTTTCTTCCATTTACAGTCCTGATGAAAGGGAACAAAACCAGTCAACTGGTGTTTTAAAATTTATCATGGCGTATAGTAAAAAAATTTCTTTAATGCCTATATATATATATATATATATATATATATATGTAAAAATAATTGTCAAATGGTGAGGATAATCCAAATAGAACTATTTAATATAGATTATTAAAGAGATTCATACAGAGAGCTCAATGGGTACTATCCAGAGCAATATGGTATACATAAAGGAAAAACTTGAGTTATATATATATTATATATTTTGGAATTTAAGAAAACGAAAATAAAACACAAAGTTAAATGGAAAATCCTCAAACAGGCCAGAACATCTAAATCAGTAAAGGAACCACGTTTCCTTTGTCTTCAAGAAAAAAAAAGGGAAATCATTAAATACATGAGGAGCAACATATTACTAATCCAGAGGCATGAAACCACAGTAAACTGAGAACTAACCTTACAATCATACTAAAATTACAAAAACTAAAGTTAGGATCTCTAGAAACGATAAACCTATATAGTATTAATATTAGTACCACGAGATTCACTTAACTGTATGATCTCTCCCCTTTATATATATATATATATATATATATATATATATAAACTTACCTCTAATTTTAACTATTTCATACTACAAATTGTGATCTAATTAGTTTTTTATATATAAAAAAGATTTAAATTAAGTTTAAATATAAAATATATGAATATAAAAATTAACTAAATACAAAAATATTTGTAGCCATATACTTCACTAATACAGATATGTTTATCCACTACCAATTCCTATCCCTTTTTAGCCCATCTACTCCCTCCCACTCCATATACATTTCCTTACTTTTTATAAAACCCAAAGGAATGGCTAAAAAACCTGTAAAAGACCATATATTATCTTTTACTGTTAAATCTGTCTAAAATTTTCAACATGTTCATTAATCACCTTTCTCTTCTTCAAATTCTAGCTTACAACTTCCAATTTTGATTTCCCATTTTCTCTACCCTACTTACCTCTCACACATAATTCGCCAATAGGGAGTAGATTGGCTAAACTATCGCCTGGTTCACACTCCACCCACATCTATTGAACAGGTGAAGAGGCTCATCCCTTGTTCCCTGTTTAGGATGTGGTTTCTGGCTTTCTTTCTCTTTTCTAATCTTTTCACTCTTATGTAGCCCCCTGCACATCAGTGGTGTTACTGCCTTGCTCGGAGTGATGTGATTAAAAAAAAATAAATAAATAAAAAAAATAAGGTAAAGAATTTTCCATCTCCCTTCACACTACCTGATGAAACATTGTTCTTTTAATGTCTAAACAAAAGGTACACTTTTTAGATGATAATTTGTACATGCTCTACACTATAATTTATAATATTCATAGCTATTTTTACATTGAGCACTGTTTTAAATTAATGTCTTGAATGTTGATAACTTCATCCTTATTCACTTTGAGATATATGAGTGAGCTTATTTTGGTACATTAAGACTTTTGCTGGTATTTGGTTTCTGATCACAAGGAGAATTTCTGTAGCCTTGATTTCTAGGTAGACAAGACATGTACACCCAGGGTATCACACCTGCACCATACCTGGATTATTTGTTTCCTCATTAAGGCTGCTGAATGTAGACGTCTTCTGGATTTAGGAATTACCTGCCTGATGAAAAGTAATGTGAACTTTATGTAACTTCAAGAGGTCATCCTACCAGTAGGTGTATAATATCTGGGCTAATGTCTACATATTTCATGAATAGGTTCTTGACCATGCAGTGATCTCCGAGGAAGTGGGGGGTCATCACTCAATGCCACGATGTAGGATATTGTTACAGATGTATCTCCAGACAATTCAATCCAGGTTATTTATACAGGCACCACCTGGAGGGAGAGAGGGAGGTGTCTTACTACCTAGGCATCAACCAGGGGGTGGATGTCTTACTACCTACTTGTCTTTCACAAAACATGTAATTTAGTCATATTTCTGAGAGTTGAGTTATTGAATCCTTATGTCGAAAATAATGGGAGAGTTGATTTCAATCTGTGCAGGAATGGCTGCAAAACATTTTCCTCTGCCCATTTCATAAACAGATGTACAAATGCATACTGGGATTTTTTTCGTAACCAATAAAATAGGTGATTTTTCTTTATCTAACAACTCAGTCCTGGCCTGTATTATCATGAAGTCAGTAGGCTACATTTGCTTGTTCAAATTTGGTTTCGTGTGTCAATGCCAATTCTTAGTTTGTGAACTTTTTTGCTATATTACTGTTGATTTATCTTGTATATATTGTTTACTTTTTTTTATTTATATATATATATATATATATATATATATACACACACACACACCCACACTTCTTTTCTTGTTATTGCAAATTCTGTTTGGTGAACAGTTGTTATTTTGCCTTTGACTACTCACACCACACATTATATAAGATAGGCAGGTCATTAATATAATGTAGAAAAATGTGTCTAAGAATAGTCTCAGATGATTAGTAAATAAATATATATTTTATATATTTGTTAACGCTGTTGGTTCTTCCCTCCGTACCGCATCCTCATTAAATTGAGTGCTTACCAGTGATGAAAAGTGGGTTCTGTACAAAACTCCCAAGCGTTTCAGACATTGGTTGTCTCCTCAGGAAGCTGTCCCTCACACCGCAAGACTGCCTATTCACCCACGCAAGATTATGCTTTGTGTCTAGTGGACAGGTCATCAAGTGGTTCATTATGAACTGCTACTAACGAGCCAAACAGTCACTGAAGACCTATACTCGCAGCAATTGAAACATTTGCAACAGCCATTGTGCCAGAAGGAGCCAACACTGGTGAATTGCAAAGGTGTGCTTTTCCTCCATGACAATGCCAGGCCGCATGTCGCGCAAGTGGCCAGGGATACCATACAGCAACTTGGGTGGGAGACTGTGTAATCCCCCTTATTCACCTGACCTTGTGCCATCCAATTACCATCTCTTCCACTCCCTGGATAATCATCTTTGTGGGAAATCCTTCACCAATGAAGCAGACTTGCGCAAAGCCCTCACAGACTTCTTTGAGTCACCCCCCCCCCAGTTTTACCATAAGGGATTGAACAGCTGGAGACATGTTGGCAGAAAGCGCTGTAAAGCATTTTCTTTTTTTTTTCCTTTAAAAACAGAACTTTTTTGGTTACCTTATATAAATCTACCATCCACCCATACATTAAATACTGCTGCCATATCTGGTCTGATGCTCCTGCTATCCACCTGGGGGTCCTTGACAAAATCCAATGGAGAATATAATGTGATTGATCCCAACTTGGCAGCTCAGATACAGTCACTTTCTCATCTACGCAATGTGGCTTCCTTGTGTCTCTTCTACAAATACTTTCACGGCTTCTGCTCCGATGACCTTAGCTCACTGGTACCTCCTATATATAAATTTACTCAAGCCACAAGATTAGCAACTAGGTCCCACCCTTTTACTGTGAAACCAATAAAATGTAAATGCAAATTCTACTCCAGCAGCTTCTTTTCTTGCACTTCCAGCCTGTGGAATTCTCTTCTGTTTACTTGCTTTCCCGACAGCTACAATCTCCAAGAATTTTAAGTCAATAGTCATCTCCTATCTCACTAACCTGCATTCTTTCTCCCATGCTCCTTTCTCTATCCACTACTCATCAGTATTCTCATCCTTCTCTTACCCACTTCCTGACATCCTCCTATAACCTATTTCTCATAACTTTCCTATATAACCCTTGCAAAGCAGTGGCAATAAAATGCCTTGCTTATGGTGATATGATTATATATATATATATATATATATATGTGTGTGTGTGCGCACCTTCAAAAATATAGATAAGAGCCTGGCACTTTATCCCTCCTGGCCGCTCAATGAGAGAACTGGCTATTAACATCCAGTATTTACTTTCAACATAACAGAGCAGATTGAGTCACGATGAATGGTTGTACTTTCAATGGAACAACTATCAGGACATGTTCCCTCCAAACCTTAAATGGAATTAATATATAAAACCCACCACTAAATTTCTTGTACTACTATAGAAATACCTATTTACTAATTGAAAATTGTAAAATTTAGTACAAATCGTCAAGCCAGAAGATTTTTAAAATAACTAAGAATTTGTGTACTTGAAGACTTTTGGTATGGTAATTTGTGTGTACATTAAAAAGATCACGTGTTTTAGTTTTTTTTCCTTACAGGAAAAACATTGACAATTATATCAATTCTGATCAGCATACACTGTAGCTCACATCTGTCATATGTCAAATCATACAGGAAAGGTTAGAAAGATCAACACTATGATTAGTTTTATTCTAAATTTCATGCTACAAATAAATAATACTTGGGTAAATTAGATTAATTTAACTTTAAATTTTCCCCAAAATAACATATCACAAATATATATTTTTTTTGCAAGATTTTTAAAACTGAGAATTAACTTTTGTTTATAAATATGTCAATCACTGAAAAATGGACAAAAATTTCTTAAAAAAAAACAAAAAAAAAAACTAATAATTTAAGATTCTAATCAATATAATTTGTTTGAAATATACCAGAGTATCTTGCTTACTGGAAATAATACATTTAACCATTTAGCTTTCAGTTAAAACTAAATGATCAAGAAAACATTTTAAAAAATTCAATTTAAAAGTTAATTATCGAAAATGAGTGGTGGTACCTAAAATATAGGTTGGAAAATAGAGAGGGTGGAAGATATTTTTCTTGGTGATGGGAATTGAAGAAGGGGCCATGTGGCTCGTTTGGTCCTTATAAAAGATTTCTGTAGTGAAAAGTTTAATTATTTGAAGTTCTGGCATGCTATGAAAGGAATTGAGAAGTAATTTTATCTCTTCCTTGAGGAATTAAGAAAACATGTGAGGATAGAATAGATCGGGTTTATATTTTCACTTACAAAGTGAATTTGGAAATCTAAAATAAAAAACACATAGGTCAAATTAATGAAAACAAGTCCTGTCATTGGTCTGGTTTATATTTTTGAAGGAGATAAAAATCACTTTTTAGTTTTTACACATCATTCACTTTGCACCCCCATGATTAAATATTTGTATTTTTGCAATAATTCTAAAAGCAAGAATTAACTTCTTTACAAACTTGTCAAGCTGTTAAAAAGGTACAGAAAAAAATGAATTTTGGAAACTAAAAAATTAAGAATCCAATCAATGTAATTTCTATTTAAAATACAGATTATTTTGCTTAATGGAAATAGTAAATTTAATTTAATCATTTAGCCTTAGGCCTTAAATCTAAAATTAAAGCTTCAAGAAAGCTTTTTTATTTACCAAAAAATAATTCATTTTAAAATTCAGGTATTGTGAATTATTGTGAAAAAGTGAAGGTACCTAATAGTATTTTCCATACGTGTAAAAAAAAGTTAAAAGCAATGACAGTTTTGTGTTTAAAGGACCCCCCCCCCCCCCAAATATAAGCGCAGAATCAAATAACTTACCTTTTTCATCAGGGAAAGCATCTGTTAAAAAAGAAAAAAAAAATTGTTATATAGAATCAAACAAAGTACAAATCTACAAAATTTTTTATGTATGCACACATAATTAAAAGTAACATTAAGCATTTATTTTAGTTAATTCAATTCAGTAGTAAACTGACTGGGAGAAAGACGTATTGTTTGTTTACATTCTTCGGAAATGTTTTTTAGTTTCTCCAACCCAAAGGTTCCGCTAAGGGTCCCCAATGTTTCTGCGAGAACAAGCGAGACGAGCTAATGCATTTTTGACTTTATTTAATTTCCTATACATAATAAAAGAAAAAAAAAGCACAATATATTCTTGATCCCAACAAACCTCATAAGATTTACAGTACACTCACACAGAACTGGACAAATTCTTGATGTCTGAAAGAGTTATAGGAAACTGAAAGCAATTATTGACTGTTGCTACAGCTTTCAATGTCTTTCATTGTTAAATAAGAAAAGGCTTGCTCACACAAGTATCAAGAGCAAAGACAGATATATAGTCTCCTTTCAATTGAAAATGAAATGTTTATTCAAAGTTTGACCTTGAATTAAGTTTGTGTTGTGTAGCCAAAACTCAAAGCCAAACAAAAAGACATGCTTCTTAAATCTGTGCCTGTTTCACTTTATCAAATGGTTCTGAAAGTAACATTTTCTAACCCATTTTTATTGGTTCAAAGGACATTTTGGCTTGATTTATTATGTATTTTTTTCAACATTACCAGTAAAGGCTAAATAAATTGATACGGAAATTATCCGTTTTCGTTAACTCAGTGTTGGTAATTAGTTTTATGTTTGAGTTTAGAATTTTTATGTGAATGAAAGAAAACTCCCTAAATAAAGTATTAAATGCTCAGTATGAATTTTATTTAGTATTATAGAAAAATTTGACAAAGTATTAATTTTTCCTTTAACCAGTTATTCAAAAATACTTTGGCAAACTGGACACGTGAACTACGATGGAAATAAAATGAGAAAAAAAAATAGTATAATTTTGTTTGTTTTTGTACAGGGGTTCCTTGAGACATGTATTTCAAGGGTTATGCAAGAGTTAAAAAACAAAAAAAATTAAACACACATTTACATTTAAAATTTTACATGCATCCCCCCGCCACAAAAAGAAAAAATAGGTAGACATTATAGCAGGGGTCAGCAATCTTTTGGAGAGTGAGGGCCAAAATCTATAGAGTCATGGAGGAGAACCATGTTACATATATAATTTAATTGTATTTAAACAATCACTTATTTTACAAAAAAAAGAAAAAACAAAAACAAAAAAAAAAAACTAAAAAACAAAGCAAACACATTTAATCAATAAATCTATTTTACTGTAGGAAAAAAACTAGGAATAAAAAAACTACAATCACCAAAAAGCTGTGACACATGAACATATACACCTAAAATATAAATGTATAGAAACTGGCATGGCCACAAAATAAGGGATCAGTATGGAAACTGACACACTTATGCATATGCATGTATTAAATTTTGTGTAACCATTGTATATTTAAATAAATGTAAGCTGTTTGCTGATTGGTTTGAGGTAGCCAATCAGAATCAAGGTAAGTGAACCACATTTTTACCGCCAAATCATAAGGATGTTTGAATGCTTATTTAAATAATTTGCTGCTTATTTTTTGCCAGTTGGCCCAAGAAATTCTTCCACGCACATCATATAAAACATTAAGTCCAACTCACATTCTCTTACAAAATCATTCTTCTGTACACTACAAAGATGAACATTCATGAACTGACATTTACACAATTCTTTTAGCAATGATATTCCTCACACAAATTACTTATCACACTGATAAATCTCTCAGCGACAATGAGCATCTCAACTTACATCAAAAGCTTTGACACAATTTCATGCAGATCATGGCAGACATTTTCAAACAGACACTTTCAACATCTGTGTAATGTATGTATTTCTTGTTATTGTTAATACACTAATTAATGCTTTGTCAATTTCATTCAATTTTCCATTTGCTTGTTTAATAAATGATTTCAACACTTACAAAATAATTGTTGGTATGCAAGAATTTAGTTAGGAAGTTCTGAGGGAAGTGGCCTTGTAAAATTCAAAACCTAAATTAATCTTGCATAGTAAGCCCCAACAAAGCGAATAATTTCTGAGTTGCTGAAAGTATTTCACCTATTTCTCAAGTCGATAAAAAAAACTGGTTTCTAAAGCATGAAAAAGAAAATATCAGACAGGAATTCTGTTAAAAAAATATTGCATCTTAAAATGTTTCATGAATCAGTATTGAAAAAATGCATTATAATTGGTTGAAAACACTTTTATTTGAAAGTGGCCACTCATGAAAGCAATTTCACAGAAAAAGGGAAAGTGAGGCTGTACGCAAATTTTGGTGATCCCTACAAATAAGAAAAAAGTAAAACATTCTCCAGATGCAATACAGAGTAAGGGATCGTGCCAGACAAGATTCACACAAGGGCCAGATGTGGACCGGACTGGGAGTTGCCAGCCACTGCTATATAGAAAGGGCAAACAGAAAATCTTTCATGATCCCTTACATTGCCGGTGCAAGAGAAATAAATCTGGGATAAGACAGTGTTACAGTAAAAACAAATAAACTGTGCCTTAATAAATATAAATATATATATATATATATATATATATATATATGTGAGGATAATATTTTACACTAACACATTTGATATCCCCTGAACTTTAACAAGGCAAGTGTGGAAATTTTATTATCTCCTTTTCTTTAAAGGTATATAGTTCACATGATACAGGATAGTAGCAATAAGAGAACAGAGGTAGAAATACAAAACCTACATAAAATGACCAGAGTCAATCGGCAAGACACCTAGAAAGCTCAGGAAAGAGATGGATATTGCAGGGATATTCTGCACAGCAACAAATCTAAATTTATCTGATCAGAGTTGATTCTAAAAATAGCAAGGTGATAAATGAACAAAATTTAAAAATAAAGTGTTTCCAAAATGAAGTATTACCCATGCTCCAAATTCATAATATTTCTAACAGCAAAAAGATATATAGCTTGTTATGTTAGGTCTATGGTCTTTTCAGTAACACTGTTGCACCAAATTGATCCAAAGATGGATCTTAGCAGTTGCTGCATGATCCTAAGAGCATATTTGAGAATTGATGTTATCACCTTGAAGAGCTTCTGAATCATTCTTCACAGGTAGATTTCATCAAGCTTATACTATAGCAACCAATGAAGTATGTGATGGCAAAGGATCCCTCTGCTGTGGAAGAGTCTGATGCAGTTGTAAAATTGAACAGTGGAAGTTCTCCAGACAGTTCAATTTTGAAATTCACCAGTATGCAAGGAATGTGGGAAGATGAGCTGGTTCCTCAAGATTTAAAAGATGCCCTTTGTTTGTTCTGTACAAGAGGAAAGGTGTGAAAGAGTTTTAAAGGAATTCCTACAGCATAACTTTCCTGTGTCATTGGTAAGGCCTGGTGTAGAATCCAGTTGGACTCTACACTCACCAATATAGACAAAGTATTACCCGAGTAACATCTAGTAATCACAAGTGGTCAGGTCACACAAGATATAGTTGTTTTGGTAAGGTGGCTACTGAAGTGTGTAGAGCAAAGAATGGATATTAATTCTTTTCTGAATTAAGGGCTTTTGATAGGTAATCAAGATGCCATCTAGAAGTTCATTGAAAAGTTAACTGTCCTACAAAGTTCATGTTTGTGATGACATGAAGGTGATGGGTTTAATATTGATGGTAAGCTCTCAAAACCAATCCATGCAGAAAATGGTGTCAAGCAAGGAGACATTCCTACTCTTATGCTTTTAAGGATTGTCTCATTGCAAATACATGAGGTATCACCCATCAGCAAAATTGTCTCACCTGTGGCATAAGGCTGCCAACAAAAAGGTAAAAAAATAATGCCATCATCTGAGAGGGCTTGTATGTTGGCTACTGACTTATTTGCCCATTCTGAGTGACATGTAGATTTTGATGGATTAGTTCTTTAACGTATGCATGGCTCTGAGGCTGACAATAAGTTTGGATAAGACCAGTCACCTATCATCTGAGCCCTGGTAAAAACTAGATTAAGCCTTCTGTGTGTGTTTATGGACAGACTGCAGATAAATTTGTGTACTTGGGTAGCAGTCTAAACAACTTGTGCACTCTTGGCAAAGCTAGAGATTCCTTTCACAAAGTAAAACTTTTGTGGACGTAATATGGTATATATCTAGATAGAAAAGTTAAATGTTACGAGATTAGCATCTTAACTGCCTTCATGCATAGAAGATGGAGGTAATAAGAGACACCTAATGTTGTTAAAATGTTCTCCCTAAGTGTTGGATAGAGATTGCCAGAATTCACTGGTAGAGATTTGTTAGTGATGTAAAAGTCCTTGACAAGTGTAAAGCATAAGCATCGAAAGCCTCACCCTTCAACATCTTAGGTGATGTGGTCAGATGGTGAGGATGAAAGAAAACAGTTTTCCTACAGGAACTGGGGAATCAAAAAAAAATCAGTGACTGCCAAAACAGTTTTCCTACAGGAACTGGGGAATCAAAAAAAATCAGTGATTGTCAAAACAGTTTTCCTATGAAAAGATAATAGACTTCCAAAACAGTTTTTCTATGGGAACTCAGAACCAAAGATAGTAAACTTCCAAAAGTTTCCCTATGGGAAGTTAAAATGAAAAAAAAAAAAAAAAAAAAAAAAAAAATCAGTGACTTCCAAAACTTTTTTCTATGGAAATTTGTCTTAGGGGAAACGGCCACGGCAGAAACCGAAAATGAAATTCAAAGACTGCTTGAAGTAATCACAGATAAATACACAAATTGCAATGAAGGGCTTGAAGAATTCACCTCTTTGGATTGTAACAGCTGAAGGCATTCCATGAAAGTAGGTGCAAGTGCCTTTGACAATCAGAAGAAGCAGTATTAACGGTTTAAAGATTTCAGAAAAGTGAAAAACATTCAACTTCAAGCACACTTGCACAGAACATGATCTTACACGCCTGGCAGTTCTAAAAAGTAGCTAGTAACGTGACAAACTTCAGCCTTATTAGCTGCATCGAGTATGGCCTGAAAACATGTAGACAATGTAGAAAATAGCGATATATGAGTTTGCAGCTATCGTATATAGTTGTATGAAAGTAACAATGTGCTCATTGTGTTTGGAAAATAAAATATTCCTAAAACTTCAGATACATACAAAACAAACTATATATTAAATGTAAAATAAAATCATCCTTAATAATGACTAAAAGTATAGCGAAAAGTACTTGGATAAACAAAATATTCAGACAATGTTTACATAATTTATGTTCTGAAAAGAGAATTATTAGTAATGATACCACCAACTGGCAAACTGTTGAGGTGGTTGTTATGATTAGGTATGTGATTTCACAACATTTATGTTCATACATCTCATATTACAGTTTGCAGTGGACACAGCAAAAGTAAATGATGAATAAGGAACAAATAGTCTTTCCTGCTTCCATAGCATACATGGATGACATTGTCATTCTGGACCCATCTGAGGTCACTGCCAATGAACTGCTGCAGTGCTAACATCTTTAAGTCAGTGAGAATTAATTATAAACACGAAAATGTTTATTACTAAGAGATTTACTTCTGCATTGGTAGTAATATTACGCTGACAGTCAAAGACAAGCCAGTGAAGAGCCTTGGACAACCATATGAAATTCCATTGACTGACTGGCACCAAAAAGCCGCAGATAATGGACTCTAATCCATTGACAGAATCTATCTTCCACTTTGTGCTACCAACATGGTTTGCTGTCCCGATTTCTGTGACCATTGCAGGTATATGATATAACCCTGTTTCACATCCAGCAGATAACGGTATTAACATGTATCTGCACAAATAATTTGGAGTCTCAATCCCTGCATTTCTGCAGTGGGACTCGATAGCAATGACAAAAACTGGCAACGTATTTCTTCAGTTAGGGAGTTCAAGGTCTGCAAAGTAGGCCTTCATATGATGAGGGATTTGGCGGATAAGCTTGTACCTAGGTTACAGCCAGATATCAAAACTGGTTACAAATCATCAGCAAGCAGGATCCAGCCTGTAAACCAAGGAAATTATTTACTGTAGCAGAAGTTAAAATGCCTAATATGGGTGCAGATTTTTTGGTCCATCATTAACTTGCTGTTGATATGTCTAGTTATGTCCTTTTAGATAAGACCAATATGCTTGTACGTTCAGACATTATATCGTCAGTTAGCTCCGTTTTCTATGGACGGTATGAAATTGATCCCTTGCATTGCTTGTGCAAGATAAATCTGGGATACTAAGACATTTAGTGCCACAGTAAAAAAAAAAAAAAAAATTAAAAAAAATATACAGTGCCTTAATAAAATTATATATATATATATATATATATATAGGAGGATAATATTTTACACTAAAACATTTGATCCCCTGAACTTTAACAAGGCAAGTGTGGAAATTTTATTATCACCTTTTCTTTAAAGGTATATAGTTTGCATGATACAGGATAGTAGCAACAAGAGAACAGAGGTAGAAATACAAAACCTACACAATGTGACCAGAGTCAATCGGCAAGACACCTAGAAAGCTCAGGCAAGAGATGGATATTGCAGGGATATTCTGCACAGCAACAAATCTAAATTTATCTGATCAGAGTTGATTCTAAAAATTGCAAGGTGATAGGTGAACAAAATTCAATGAAGAAAAAAAAAAAAAAAAAAAAAAAAAAAAAAAAAATCAAAAAAAAGAAAAAAGTGTTTCCAAAATGAAGTATTACCCATGCTCCAAATTCATAATATTTCTAACAGCAAAAAGATATATAGCTTGTTATGTTAGGTCTATGGTCTTTTCAGTAACACTGTTGCACCAAATTGTTCCAAAGATGGATCTTGGCAGTTGCTGCATGATCCTAAGAGCATATTTGAGAATTGATGTTATCACCTTGAAGAGCTTCTGAATCATTCTTCACAGGTAGATTTCATCAAGCTTATACTATAGCAACCAATGAAGTATGTGGTGGCAAATGATCCCTCTGCTGAGGAAGGGTCTGATGCAGTTGTAAAATTGAACAGTGGAAGTTCTCCAGACAGTTCAATTTTGAAATTCACCAGTATGCAAGGAATGTGGGAAGATGAGCTGGTTCCTCAAGATTTAAAAGATGCCCTTTGTTTGCTCTGTACAAGAGCAAAGGTGTGAAAGAGTTTTAAAAGGAATTCCTACAGCATAACTTTCCTGTGTCATTGGTAAGGCCTGGTGTAGAATCCAGTTGGACTCTACACTCACCAATATAGACAAAGTATTACCCGAGTCACATCTAGTAATCACAAGTGGTCAGGTCACACAAGATATAGTTGTTTCGGTAAGGTGGCTACTGAAGTGTGTAGAGCAAAGAATGGATATTAATTCTTTTCTGAATTAAGGGCTTTTGATAGGTAATCAAGATGCCATCTAGAAGTTCATTGAAAAGTTAACTGTCCTACAAAGTTCATGTTTGTGATGACATGAAGGTGATGGGTTTAATGCTGATGGTAAGCTCTCAAAACCAATTCATGCAGAAAATGGTGTCAAGCAAGGAGACATTCCTACTCTTATGCTTTTAAGGATTGTCTCATTGCAGATATATGAGGTATCACCCATCAGCAAAATTGTCTCACCTGTGGCATAAGGCTACCAACAAAAAGGTAAAAAAATAATGCCATCATCTGAGAGGGCTTGTATGTTGGCTACTGACTTATTTGCCCATTCCGAGTGACATGTAGATTTTGATTGATTAGTTCTTTAATGTATGCATGGCTCTGAGGCTGACAATAAGTTTGGATAAGACCAGTCACCTATCATCTGAGGTGACTGGTAAAAACTAGATTAAGCCTTCTGTGTGTGTTTATGGACAGACTGCAGATAAATTTGTGTACTTGGGTAGCAGTCTAAACAACTTGTGCACTCTTGGCAAAGCTAGAGATTCCTTTCACAAAGTAAAACTTTTGTGGACGTAATGTGGCATATATGTAGATAGAAAATTTAAGTATTACGAGACCAGCATCTTAACTGCCTTCATGCATAGAAGATACAGGTAATAAGAGACACCTAATGTGTTAGATAGAGATTGCCAGAATTCACTGGTTAATGATGTAAAAGTCCTTGACAAGTGTAAAGCAAAATCATTGAAAACCTCATCCTGAAACATCTTAGGTGATGTGGTCAGATGGTGAGGATTAAAGAAAACAGTTGTCCTATGGGAACTTGTGAATCAAAGACCAGTGACTGCCAAAACAGTTTTCCTATGTGAACGTGGGATCAAGGATCAGTGACTTCCAAAACAGTTTCCCTATGGAAATTTAAAATAAAAAAATCAGTGACTTCCAAAACATTTTTTCTATGGAAATTTGTTTTAGGGGAAACATCCACGGTAGAAACCGAAAATGAAGTTCAAAGACTGCTTGAAGTAATGACAGACAAATACACAAGTTGCTTTTGACAATCAGAGGAAGCAGTATTAATGGTTTAAAGATTTTGGAAAAGTGAAAATGTTGAACTTCAAACACATACTTGCACAGAACATGATCTTACAAACCTGACAGGTTTAAAAAGTAGCTAGTAACGTGACAAGCTGCAGCCTTACTAGCTGCATACGAGTATGGCCTGAAAACACGTAGACATTGTAGAAAATACCCAAATATGTGTTTGCATCTATCATATATAGTTGTATGAATGTCACAATGTGCACATTGTGTTTGGAAAATAAAATATTCCTAAAACTGCAGATACATACATAAAACAAACTACATATTATTAAATGTAAAATAAAATCATCCTTAATGACTAAAAGTATAGCAAAAAGTGCTGGGATAAACAAAATATTTAGACAACGTTTACATAATTTTTGTTCTGAAAAGAAAACTATTAGTAATGACACCAAGTGGCAAACTGTTCAGGTCATTGTCATGACTTGGTATGTGATTCCACACACTAAGTTTAAATACAATCCATTGATCATTGAACAGGTGAAGAGACTCATCCCTTGTTTCCTGTTTAGGATGCGGTTTCTGGTTTTCTCTTTTCTAATCTTCTCACTCTTATGTAGCCCCTGCACATCAGTGGCATTACTGCCTTGTTTGGGGTGATATGATAAAAATTTCACAACTTTTATGTTCATACATCTCACATTACATGTTGCAGTGGTCACAGCAAAAGTGATGAATAAGGAACATATAGCCCTTCCTGCTTCCATAAAATTCATATATGATATTCTGGACCCATCGGAGGTCACTGCCAATGAACTGCTTCAGTGCTAAGATCATTAACTCAGTGAAAATTAATTATAAACACAAAAATGATTCTTACTCAGAGGCTTTTTCACGGAGATACACTTCTGCATTGGTAGTAATATTATGCTAATAGTCAAAGACAAGCCAGTGAAGAGCTTTGGACAACCATATGAAATTCCACTGACTGACTGGCACGAAAAAGCCGCAGATAATGGCAGAAGATGGACTCTAATCCATTGACAGAACCTATCTCTCCTGCAAACTGAATACTTTTTGCTACCAACATGGTTTGCTGTCCTGATTTCTGTGACCATTGCAGGTATATGATATAACCCTGTTTCACATCCAGCAGATAATGGTATTAACATGTATCTGCACAAGTAACTTAGAATATCAATCCCTGCATTTCTGCAGCGGGACTATAGCAATGATAAAAACTGGCAACGTATCTCTTCAGTTAGGGAGTTCAAGGTCCGTAAAGTAGGCCTTCATATGATGAGGGATTTGGCAGATAAGCTTGTACCTAGGTTACAGCCAGATATCAAAACTGGTTACAAATGATCAGCAAGCAGGATCCAGCCTGTGAATCAAGGAAATCATTTACTGTAGCAGAAGTTAAAATGCTCAATATGGGTGCAGATTTTTTGGCACATTATCAACTTGCTGTTCATATGTCTAGGCATGTCCATATAGATAAGACCAATACGCTTGTACGTTCAGACATTATATCGTCAGTTAGCTCCGTTTTCTATGGACGGTATGAAATTGATCCCTTGCATTGCTTGTGCAAGATAATAAATCTGGGATAGTAAGACATTGGGGAACTCGGGTCGATAGAGCAGTCACCGACAATACCATTTTCCGACGGAACTCGGGTCGATAGAGACGTCACCGACAGACGATTTTCCGACGGGAACCCGGGTCGATAGAGCAGTCACCGACAAGACGATTTTCCGACGGAACTCGGTCGATAGAGCAGTCACCGACAAGACGATTTTTCCGACGCGGAACTCGGGTCGATAGAGCAGTCACCGACAAGACGATTTTCCGACGGGAACTTTCGGGTCGATAGAGCAGTCACCGACAAGACGATTTTCCGACGGGAACTCGGTCGATAGAGCAGTCACCGACAAGACGATTTTCCGACGGAACTCGGGTCGATAGAGCAGTCACCGACAAGACGATTTTCCGACGGGAACTCGGGTCGATAGAGCAGTCACCGACAAGACGATTTTCCGACGGGAACTCGGGGTCGATAGAGCAGTCACCGACAAATGATTTTCCGACGGAACTCGGGTCGATAGAGCAGTCACCGACAAGACGATTTTCCGACGGGAATCCGGGTCGATAGAGCAGTCACCGACAAGACGATTTTCCGACGGGAACTCGGGTCGATAGAGCAGTCACCGACAAGACGATTTTCCGACGGAACCTGGGTCGATAGAGCAGTCACCGACAAGACGATTTTCCGACGGGAACTCGGGTCATAGAGGAAATACCGACAAGACGATTTTCCGACGGGAACTCTCGGGTCGATAGAGCAGTCACCGACAAGACGATTTTCCGACGGGGAACTCGGGTCGATAGAGCAGTCGTTTTCCGACGGGAACTGGGTCGATAGACAGTCACCGACAAGACGATTTTCCGACGGGAACTCGGTCGATAGCGAATACCGACAAGACGATTTTCCGACGTGGGTCGATAGAGCAGTCACCACGTCATCGCTGAAGATAGACAAGACGAGCTCTTCCTTGACGGGAACTGGGTCGATAGAGCAGTCAATGACAAGACGATTTTCCGACGGGAACCGGGTCGATAGAGCAGTCACCGACAAGACGATTTTCCGACGGGAACTCGGGTCGATAGAGCAGTCACCGACAAGACGACTTTTCTGATGCTGGAACTCGTCAGATAGGAGCAGTCACCGACAAGACGATTTTCCGACGGGAACTCGGGTCGATAGAGCAGTCACCGACAAGACGATTTTCCGATGGGAACTCGGGTCGATAGAGCAGTCACCGACAAGACGATTTTCCGACGGGAACTCGGGTCGATAGAGAAATACCGACAAGACGATTTTCCGACGGGAACTCGGGTCGATAGAGCAGTCACCGACAAGACGATTTTCCGACGGAACTCCGGTCAAGGAGAGTAGTCACCGACAAGACGATTTTCCGACGGAAATACGGGTCGATAGAGCAGTCATCGACAAGACGATTTTCCGACGGGAACTGGCCGATAGAGCAGTCACCGACAAGATTTTCCGACGGGACTGTCGATAGAGCAGTCACCGACAAGACGATTTTCCGACGGGAACTCACCAACAGAGCAGTCACCGACAAGACGATTTTCCGGAACTCGGGTCGATAGAGCAGTCACTGACAAGACGATTTTCCGACGGGAACTCGGGTCGATAGAGCAGTCACCGACAAGACGATTTTCCGACGGGAACTCGGGTCGATAGAGCAGTCACTGACAAGACGATTTTCCGACGGGAACTCGGGTCGATAGAGCATACCGACAAGACGATTTTCCGACGGGAACGGGTCGATAGAGCAGTGGTTGCTATGGTAGTTAAAATGAAAGGTCAGTGACTTCCAAAACATTTTTACTATGGAAATTTGTTTTAGGGGTAGCATCCAGGGCAAAAACCTAAAATGAAGTTCAAAGACTGCTTGAAGTAATAACTGACAAATACACAAATAGCAATCAAGGATTGGATATTTATTAATTCTTTTCTGATTTAAGTTTTTTTGATTGTCAATCAAGATGTCATCTAAAAGTTCATTGAAAAGTTTAGCTGTCCTACAAAGTTCATGTTTGTGATGACATGAAGGTGATGGGTTTAATGTTGATGGTAAGCTCTCAAAACCAATCCATGCAGAAAATGGTGTCAAGCAAGGAGACATTCCTACTCTTATGCTTTTAAGGATTGTCTCATTGCAAATACATGAGGTATCACCCATCAGCAAAATTGTCTCACCTGTGGCATAAGGCTGCCAACAAAAAGGTAAAAAAATAATGCCATCATCTGAGAGGGCTTGTATGTTGGCTACTGACTTATTTGCCCATTCTGAGTGACATGTAGATTTTGATGGATTAGTTCTTTAACGTATGCATGGCTCTGAGGCTGACAATAAGTTTGGATAAGACCAGTCACCTATCATCTGAGGTGACTGGTAAAAAACTAGATTAAGCCTTCTGTGTGTGTTTATGGACAGACTGCAGATAAATTTGTGTACTTGGGTAGCAGTCTAAACAACTTGTGCACTCTTGGCAAAGCTAGAGATTCCTTTCACAAAGTAAAACTTTTGTGGACGTAACATGGCATATATCTAGATAGAAAAGTTAAGTGTTACGAGACTAACATCTTAACTGCCTTCATGCATAGAAGATGGAGGTAATAAGAGACACCTAATGTTGTTAAAATGTTCTCCCTAAGTGTTGGATAGAGATTGCCAGAATTCACTGGTAGAGATTTGTTTGTGATGTAAAAGTCCTTGACAAGTGTAAAGCATAAGCATCGAAAGCCTCACCCTTCAACATCTTAGGTGATGTGGTTGGATGGTGAGGATGAAAGAAAACAGTTTTCCTACAGGAACTGGGGAATCAAAAAAAAAAAAAAAAAAAATCAGTGACTGCCAAAACAGTTTTCCTGTGGGATGTTGGGATCAAGGATCAGTGATTGTCAAAACAGTTTTCCTATGAAAAGATAATAGACTTCCAAAACAGCTTTTCTCTGGGAACTTAGAACCAAAGATAGTAAACTTCCAAAAGTTTCCCTATGGGAAGTTAAAATGAAAAAAAAAAATCAGTGACTTCCAAAACTTTTTTCTATGGAAATTTGTCTTAGGGGAAACGGCCACGGCAGAAACCGAAAATGAAATTCAAAGACTGCTTCAAGTAATCACAGATAAATACAGAAACTGCAATGATGGGCTTGAAGAATTCTCCTCTTTGGATTGTAACAGCTGAAGGCATTCCATGAAAGTTGGTGCAAGTGCCTTTGACACTCAGAGAAAGCAGTATTAACGGTTTAAAGTTTTCGGAAAAGTGAAACACGAACTTCAAACACATACTTGCACAGAACATGATCTTACAGGGCCTGGCAGTTCTAAAAAGTAGCTAGTAATGTGACAAACTTCAGCCTTATTAGCTGCATTGAGTATGGCCTGAAAACACGTAGACATTGTAGAAAATAGCGATATATGAGTTTGCAGCTATCGTATATAGTTGTATGAAAGTAACAATGTGCTCATTGTGTTTGGAAAATAAAATATTCCTAAAACTTCAGATACATACATAAAACAAACTATATATTAAATGTAAAATAAAATCATCCTTAATAATGACTAAAAGTATAGCGAAAAGTACTTGGATAAACAAAATATTCAGACAATGTTTACATAATTTATGTTCTGAAAAGAGAATTATTAGTAATGATACCACCAACTGGCAAACTGTTGAGGTGGTTGTTATGATTAGGTATGTGATTTCACAACATTTATGTTCATACATCTCATATTACAGTTTGCAGTGGACACAGCAAAAGTAAATGATGAATAAGGAACAAATAGTCTTTCCTGCTTCCATAGCATACATGGATGACATTGTCATTCTGGACCCATCTGAGGTCACTGCCAATGAACTGCTGCAGTGCTAACATCTTTAAGTCAGTGAGAATTAATTATAAACACGAAAATGTTTATTACTAAGAGGAGATTTACTTCTGCATTGATAGTAATATTACGCTGACAGTCAAAGACAAGCCAGTGAGGAGCCTTGGACAACCATATGAAATTCCATTGACTGACTGGCACCAAAAAGCCGCAGATAATGGCAGAAAATGGACTCTAATCCATTGACAGAATCTACCTCCCACTTTGTGCTACCAACATGGTTTGCTGTCCTGATTTCTGTGACCATTGCAGGTATATGATATAACCCTGTTTCACATCCAGCAGATAACGGTATTAACATGTATCTGCACAAGTAACTTGCAGTCTCAAGCCCTTCGGTGGGACTATAGCAATGACAAAAACTGGCAACGTATCTCTTCAGTTAGGGAGTTCAAGGTCTGCAAAGTAGGCCTTCATATGAGGAGGGATTTGGCAGATAAGCTTGTACCTAGGTTACAGCCAGATATCAAAACTGGTTACAAATGATCAGCAAGCAGGATCCAGCCTGTGAATCAAGGAAATTATTTACTGTAGCAGAAGTTAAAATGCCTAATATGGGTGCAGATTTTTTGGCACATTATCAACTTGCTGTTCATATGTCTAGGCATGTCCTTTTAGATAAGACCACTACGCTTGGACATTCAGGTATTATTTTGTCAATTCATTCCATCTTCCATGGACTGTATGAAGTTTATCACATGCATTGCTTGTGCAAGATAATAAATCTGGGATTCTAAGACATTGGGGAACTCGGGTTCAAAGATCAGTCATCACCAAAACGCTTTTACGACGGGAACTTGGGATAAAAGATCAGTGGCTGCTAGGAGAAGTTAAAATAAAAGATCAGTGACTTCCAAAATATTTTTACTATGGAAATTTGTCTTAGCAGTAGCATCCAGGACAAAAACCTAAAATGAAGTTCAAAGACTGCTTGAAGTAATAACTGACAAATACAGAAATCACAATCAAGGGCTTGAAGAATTCTCCTCTTTGGATTGTAACAGCTGGAGGCGTTGCTTGTTTGACAATCAGAGGAAGCAGTATTAATGGTTTAAAGATTTTGGAAAAGTGAAAATGTTGAACTTCAAACACATACTTGCACAGAACATGATCTTACAAACCTGACAGGTCTAAAAAGTAGCTAGTAACGTGAAAAGCTGCAGCCTTACTAGCTGCATACGAGTATGGCCTGAAAACACGTAGACATTGTAGAAAATACCCAAATATGTGTTTGCATCTATCATATATAGTTGTATGAATGTCACAATGTACTCATTGTGTTTGGAAAATAAAATATTCCTAAAACTTCAGATATATACATAAAACAAACTATATATTATTAAATGTAAAATAAAATCATCCTTAATAATGACTAAAAGTATAGCGAAAAGTACTTGGATAAACAAAATATTCAGACAACATTTACATAATTTATGTTCTGAAAAGAAGAAAATTATTAGTAATGACATAACCAACTGGCAAACTGTTGAGGTCATCATGATTAGGTATGTGATTTCACAACTTTTATGTTCATAGATCTCACATGACAGATTGCAGTGGACATAGCAAGAAGTGATGAATAAGGAACAAATAGCCCTTCCTGCTTCCATAGCATACATGGATGACATTGTCATTCTGGACCCATCTGAGGTCACTGCCAATGAACTGCTGCAGTGCTAACATCTTTAAGTCAGTGAGAATTAATTATAAACACGAAAATGTTTATGACTAAGAGGAGATTTACTTCTGCATTGGTAGTAATATTACGCTGACAGTCAAAGACAAGCCAGTGAGGAGCCTTGGACAACCATATGAAATTCCATTGACTGACTGGCACCAAAAAGCCGCAGATAATGGCAGAAAATGGACTAATCCATTGACAGAATCTACCTCCCACTTTGTGCTACCAACATGGTTTGCTGTCCTGATTTCTGTGACCATTGCAGGTATATGATATAACCCTGTTTCACATCCAGCAGATAACGGTATTAACATGTATCTGCACAAGTAACTTGCAGTCTCAATCCCTTCATCTCTGCAGTGGGACTATAGCAATGATAAAAACTGGCAACATATCTCTTCAGTTAGGGAGTTCAAGGTCTGCAAAGTAGTCCTTCATATGATGAGGGATTTGGCGGATAAGCTTGTACCTAGGTCACAGCCAGATATCAAAACTGGTTACAAATGATCAGCAAGCAGGATCCAGCCTGTAAACCAAGGAAATTATTTACTGTAGCAGAAGTTAAAATGCCTAATATGGGTGCAGATTTTTTGGTCCATCATTAACTTGCTGTTGATATGTCTAGTCATGTCCTTTTAGATAAGACCAATACGCTTGTACGTTCAGACATTATATCGTCAGTTAGCTCCGTTTTCTATGGACGGTATGAAATTGATTCCTTGCATTGCTTGTGCAAGATAATAAATCTGGGACACTAAGACATTTAGTGTCACAGTATAAAAAAAAAAAAAATTGGATCGTGCCAGACAAAATTCACTCAAGGGCCAGATGTGGACCGGACTGGGAGTTTGCCAGCCACTGCTATATAGAAAGGGCAAACAGAAAATCTTCTATGATCCCTTACATTGCCGGTGCAAGAGAAATAAATCTGGGATAAGACAGTGTTACAGTAAAAATAAATAAACAGTGCCTTAATAAATATATATATATATATATATATATATATATATAGGAGGATAATATTTTACACTAACACATTTGATATCCCCTGAACTTTAACAAGGCAAGTGTGGGAATTTTATTATCTCCTTTTCTTTAAAGGTATATAGTTTGCATGATACAGGATAGTAGCAATAAGAGAACAGAGGTAGAAATACAAAACCTACATAAAATGACCAGAGTCAATCGGCAAGACACCTAGAAAGCTCAGGAAAGAGATGGATATTGCAAGGATATTCTGCACAGGAACAAATCTAAATTTATCTGATCAGAGTTGATTCTAAAAATTGCAAGGTGATAAGTGAACAAAATTCAATGAAGAAAAAAAAAACAAAAAGATAAAGTGTTTCCAAAATGAAGTATTACCCATGCTCCAAATTCATAATATTTCTAACAGCAAAAAGATATTATATAGCTTGTTGTTTTAGGTCTATAGTCTTTTCAGTAACACTGTTGCACCAAATTGATCCAAAGATGGATCTTAGCAGTTGCTGCATGATCCTAAGAGCATATTTGAGAATTGATGTTATCACCTTGAAGAGCTTCTGAATCATTCTTCACAGGTAGATTTCATCAAGCTTATACTATAGCAACCAATGAAGCATGTGGTGGCAAATGATCCCTCTGCTGAGGAAGGGTCTGATGCAGTTGTAAAATTGAACAGTGGAAGTTCTCCAGACGGTTCAATTTTGAAATTCACCAGTATGCAAGGAATGTGGGAAGATGAGCTGGTTCCTCAAGATTTAAAAGATGCCCTTTGTTTGTTCTGTACAAGAGGAAAGGTGTGAAAGAGTTTTAAAGGAATTCCTACAGCATAACTTTCCTGTGTCATTGGTAAGGCCTGGTGTAGAATCCAGTTGGACTCTACACTCACCAATATAGACAAAGTATTACCCAAGTCACATGTAATCTTCTCTATGGTCAGGTCACACAAGATATAATTGTTTCAGTAAGGTGGCTACTGAAGTGTGTAGAGCAAAGAATGGATATTAATTCTTTTCTGATTTAAGGGTTTTTGATTGTTAATCAAGATGTCATCTAGAAGTTCATTGAAAAGTTTAGCTGTCCAACAAAGTTCATGTTTGTGATGACATGAAGGTGATGGGTTTAATGCTGATGGTAAGCTCTCAAAACCAATTCATGCAGAAAATGGTGTCAAGCAAGGAGATATTCCTACTCTTATGCTTTTAAGGATTGTCTCATTGCAAATACATGAGGTATCACCCATCAGCAAAATTGTCTCACCTGTGGCATAAGGCTGCCAACAAAAAGGTAAAAAAATAATGCCATCATCTGAGAGGGCTTGTATGTTGGCTACTGACTTATTTGCCCATTCTGAGTGACATGTAGATTTTGATGGATTAGTTCTTTAACGTATGCATGGCTCTGAGGCTGACAATAAGTTTGGATAAGACCAGTCACCTATCATCTGAGGTGACTGGTAAAAAACTAGATTAAGCCTTCTGTGTGTGTTTATGGACAGACTGCAGATAAATTTGTGTACTTGGGTAGCAGTCTAAACAACTTGTGCACTCTTGGCAAAGCTAGAGATTCCTTTCACAAAGTAAAACTTTTGTGGACGTAACATGGCATATATCTAGATAGAAAAGTTAAGTGTTACGAGACTAACATCTTAACTGCCTTCATGCATAGAAGATGGAGGTAATAAGAGACACCTAATGTTGTTAAAATGTTCTCCCTAAGTGTTGGATAGAGATTGCCAGAATTCACTGGTAGAGATTTGTTTGTGATGTAAAAGTCCTTGACAAGTGTAAAGCATAAGCATCGAAAGCCTCACCCTTCAACATCTTAGGTGATGTGGTTGGATGGTGAGGATGAAAGAAAACAGTTTTCCTACAGGAACTGGGGAATCAAAAAAAAAAAAAAAAAAATCAGTGACTGCCAAAACAGTTTTCCTATGAAAAGATAATAGACTTCCAAAACAGTTTTTCTATGGGAACTTAGAACCAAAGATAGTAAACTTCCAAAAGTTTCCCTATGGGAAGTTAAAATGAAAAAAAAAAAAAAAAAAATCAGTGACTTCCAAAACTTTTTTTTCTATGGAAATTTGTCTTAGGGGAAACGGCCACGGCAGAAAACAAAAATAAAATTCAAAGACTGCTTGAAGTAATCACAGATAAATACACAAATTGCAATGAAGGGCTTGAAGAATTCACCTCTTTGGATTGTAACAGCTGAAGGCATTCCATGAAAGTAGGTGCAAGTGCCTTTGACAATCAGAAGAAGCAGTATTAACGGTTTAAAGATTTCAGGAAAGTGAAAAACATTCAACTTCAAGCACACTTGCACAGAACATGATCTTACACGCCTGGCAGTTCTAAAAAGTAGCTAGTAATGTGACAAACTTCAGCCTTATTAGCTGCATCGAGTATGGCCTGAAAACACGTAGACATTGTAGAAAATAGCGATATATGAGTTTGCAGCTATCGTATATAGTTGTATGAAAGTAACAATGTGCTCATTGTGTTTGGAAAATAAAATATTCCTAAAACTTCAGATACATACATAAAACAAACTATATATTAAATGTAAAATAAAATCATCCTTAATAATGACTAAAAGTATAGCGAAAAGTACTTGGATAAACAAAATATTCAGACAATGTTTACATAATTTATGTTCTGAAAAGAGAATTATTAGTAATGATACCACCAACTGGCAAACTGTTGAGGTGGTTGTTATGATTAGGTATGTGATTTCACAACATTTATGTTCATACATCTCATATTACAGTTTGCAGTGGACACAGCAAAAGTAAATGATGAATAAGGAACAAATAGTCTTTCCTGCTTCCATAGCATACATGGATGACATTGTCATTCTGGACCCATCTGAGGTCACTGCCAATGAACTGCTGCAGTGCTAACATCTTTAAGTCAGTGAGAATTAATTATAAACACGAAAATGTTTATTACTAAGAGGAGATTTACTTCTGCATTGATAGTAATATTACGCTGACAGTCAAAGACAAGCCAGTGAGGAGCCTTGGACAACCATATGAAATTCCATTGACTGACTGGCACCAAAAAGCCGCAGATAATGGCAGAAAATGGACTCTAAACCATTGACAGAATCTATCTTCCACTTTGTGCTACCAACATGGTTTGCTGTCCTGATTTCTGTGACCATTGCAGGTGTATGATATAACCCTGTTTCACATCCAGCAGATAACGGTATTAACATGTATCTGCACAATTTGGAGTCTCAATCCCTGCATTTCTGCAGTGGGACTCGATAGCAATGACAAAAACTGGCAACGTATCTCTTCAGTTAGGGAGTTCAAGGTCTGCAAAGTAGTCCTTCATATGATGAGGGATTTGGCAGATAAGCTTGTACCTAGGTCACAGCCAGATATCAAAACTGGTTACAAATGATCAGCAAGCAGGATCCAGCCTGTGAATCAAGGAAATCATTTACTGTAGCAGAAGTTAAAATGCTCAATATGGGTGCAGATTTTTTGGCACATTATCAACTTGCTGTTCATATGTCTAGGCATGTCCTTTTAGATAAGACCACTACGCTTGGACATTCAGGTATTATTTTGTCAATTCATTCCCTCTTCCATGGACTGTATGAAGTTGATCACATGCATTGCTTGTGCAAGACAAATCTGGGATACTAAGACATTTAGTGCCACAGTAAAAAAAAAAAAAAAAAAAAAAAAATATACAGTGCCTTAATAAAATTATATATATATATATATATATATATAGGAGGATAATATTTTACACTAACACATTTGATCCCCCTGAACTTTAACAAGGCAAGTGTGGAAATTTTATTATCACCTTTTCTTTAAAGGTATATAGTTTGCATGATACAGGATAGTAGCAACAAGAGAACAGAGGTAGAAATACAAAACCTACACAATGTGACCAGAGTCAATCGGCAAGACACCTAGAAAGCTCAGGCAAGAGATGGATATTGCAGGGATATTCTGCACAGCAACAAATCTAAATTTATCTGATCAGAGTTGATTCTAAAAATTGCAAGGTGATAGGTGAACAAAATTCAATGAAGAAGAAAAAAAAAAAAAAAAAAAAAATCAAAAAACAAGAAAAAAGAAGTGTTTCCAAAATGAAGTATTACCCATGCTCCAAATTCATAATATTTCTAACAGCAAAAAGATATTATATAGCTTGTTGTTTTAGGTCTATAGTCTTTTCAGTAACCCTGTTGCACCAAATTGATCCAAAGATGGATCTTGGCAGTTGCTGCATGATCCTAAGAGCATATTTGAGAATTGATGTTATCACCTTGAAGAGCTTCTGAATCATTCTTCACAGGTAGATTTCAAGCTTATACTATAGCAACCAATGAAGTATGTGATGGCAAAGGATCCCTCTGCTGAGGAAGGGTCTGATGCAGTTGTAAAATTGAACAGTGGAAGTTCTCCAGACAGTTCAATTTTGAAATTCACCAGTATGCAAGGAATGTGGGAAGATGAGCTGGTTCCTCAAGATTTAAAAGATGCCCTTTGTTTGTTCTGTACAAGAGGAAAGGTGTGAAAGAGTTTTAAAGGAATTCCTACAGCATAACTTTCCTGTGTCATTGGTAAGGCCTGGTGTAGAATCCAGTTGGACTCTACACTCACCAATATAGACAAAGTATTACCCGAGTCACATCTAATCTTCACTGTGGTCAGGTCACACTAGATATAATTGTTTCAGTAAGGTGGCTACTGAAGTGTGTAGAGCAAAGAATGGATATTAATTCTTTTCTGAATTAAGGGCTTTTGATAGGTAATCAAGATGTCATCTAAAAGTTCATTGAAAAGATTAGCTGTCCTACAAAGTTCATGTTTGTGATGACATGAAGGTGATGGGTTTAATATTGATTGTAAGCTCTCAAAACCAATCCATGCAGAAAATGGTGTCAAGCAAGGAGACATTCCTACTCTTATGCTTTTAAGGATTGTCTCATTGCAAATACATGAGGTATCACCCATCAGCAAAATTGTCTCACCTGTGGCATAAGGCTGCCAACAAAAAGGTAAAAAAATAATGCCATCATCTGAGAGGGCTTGTATGTTGGCTACTGACTTATTTGCCCATTCTGAGTGACATGTAGATTTTGATGGATTAGTTCTTTAACGTATGCATGGCTCTGAGGCTGACAATAAGTTTGGATAAGACCAGTCACCTATCATCTGAGGTGACTGGTAAAAAACTAGATTAAGCCTTCTGTGTGTGTTTATGGACAGACTGCAGATAAATTTGTGTACTTGGGTAGCAGTCTAAACAACTTGTGCACTCTTGGCAAAGCTAGAGATTCCTTTCACAAAGTAAAACTTTTGTGGACGTAATATGGTATATATCTAGATAGAAAAGTTAAGTGTTACGAGACTAACATCTTAACTGCCTTCATGCATAGAAGATGGAGGTAATAAGAGACACCTAATGTTGTTAAAATGTTCTCCCTAAGTGTTGGATAGAGATTGCCAGAATTCACTGGTAGAGATTTGTTAGTGATGTAAAAGTCCTTGACAAGTGTAAAGCATAAGCATCGAAAGCCTCACCCTTCAACATCTTAGGTGATGTGGTCAGATGGTGAGGATGAAAGAAAACAGTTTTCCTACAGGAACTGGGGAATCAAAAAAAAAAATCAGTGACTGCCAAAACAGTTTTCCTACAGGAACTGGGGAATCAAAAAAAATCAGTGATTGTCAAAACAGTTTTCCTATGAAAAGATAATAGACTTCCAAAACAGTTTCCCTATGGAAAGTTAAAATAAAAAAATCAGTGACTTCCAAAACATTTTTTCTATGGAAATATGTTTTAGGGGAAACATCCACGGTAGAAACCGAAAATGAAGTTCAAAGACTGCTTGAAGTAATGACAGACAAATACACAAATTGCTTTTGACAATCAGAGGAAGCAGTATTAATGGTTTAAAGATTTTGGAAAAGTGAAAATGTTGAACTTCAAACACATACTTGCACAGAACATGATCTTACAAACCTGACAGGTTTAAAAAGTAGCTAGTAACGTGACAAGCTGCAGCCTTACTAGCTGCATACGAGTATGGCCTGAAAACACGTAGACATTGTAGAAAATACCCAAATATGTGTTTGCATCTATCATATATAGTTGTATGAATGTCACAATGTACTCATTGTGTTTGGAAAATAAAATATTCCTAAAACTTCAGATACATACATAAAACAAACTATATATTATTAAATGTAAAAGAAAATCATCCTTAATGACTAAAAGTATAGCGAAAAGTGCTGGGATAAACAAAATATTTAGACAACGTTTACATAATTTTTGTTCTGAAAAGAAAACTATTAGTAATGACACCAAGTGGCAAACTGTTCAGGTCGTTGTCATGACTTGGTATGTGATTCCACACACTAAGTTTAAATACAATCCATTGATCATTGAACAGGTGAAGAGACTCATCCCTTGTTTCCTGTTTAGGATGTGGTTTCCGGTTTCTCTTTTCTAATCTTCTCACTCTTATGTAGCCCCTGCACATCAGTGGCAGCCTTTTTTGGGGTGATATGATAATAAAAATTTCACAACTTTTATGTTCATACATCTCACATTACAGGTTGCATTGGTCACAGCAAAAGTGATGAATAAGGAACAAATAGCCCTTCCTGCTTCCATAAAATTCATATATAATATTCTGGACCCATCGGAGGTCACTGCCAATGAACTGCTGCAGTGCTAAGATCATTAACTCAGTGAGAATTATAAATACAAAAATGATTATTACTCAGAGGCTTTTTCACGGAGATTCACTTCTGCATTGGTAGTTATATTAAGCTAATAGTCAAAGACAAGCCAGTGAAGAGCCTTGGACAACCATATGAAATTCCACTGACTGACTGGCACCAAAATGGCGCAGATAATGGTAGAAGATGGACTCTAATCCACTGACAGAATCTATCTCCCACTTTGTGCTACCAACATGGTTTGCTGTCCCGATTTCTGTGACCATTACAGGTATATGATATAACCCTGTTTCACATCCAGCAGATAATGGTATTAAAATGTATCTGCACAAGTAATTTGGAGTCTCAATCCCTGCATCTCTGCAGTGGGACTCTATAGCAATGATAAAAACTGGCAACATCTCTTCAGTTAGGGAGTTCAAGGTCTGCAAAGTAGTCCTTCATATGATGAGGGATTTGGCGGATAAGCTTGTACCTAGGTCATAGCCAGATATTAAAACTGGTTACAAATGATCAGCAAGCAGGATCCAGCCTGTGAACCAAGGAAATTATTTACTGTAGCAGAAGTTAAAATGCCTCGTATTGGTGCAGATTTTTTGGCACATTATCAACTTGCTGTTGATATGTCTAGTCATGTCCTTTTAGATAAGACCACTACGTTTAGACATTCAGGTATTATTTCGTCAATTCATTCCGTTTTCCATGGACTGTATGAAGTTGATCACACACATTGCTTGTGCAAGATAAATCTGGGACACTAAGACATTAGGGAACTCGGGTTGATAGAGCAGTCACTGCCAAAACGATTTCCCGACGGGAACTCGGGTTGATAGAGCAGTCACCGCCAAAACAATTTCCCGACGGGAACTCAGGTTGATAGAGCAGTGGCTGCTATGAAAGTTAAAATGAAAGATCAGTGACTTCCAAAACATTTTTACTATGGAAATTTGTCTTAGGGGTAGCATCCAGGGCAAAAACCTAAAATGAAATTCAAAGACTGCTTGAAGTAATAACTGACAAATAAACAAATCGCAATCAAGGATTGGATATTTATTAATTCTTTTCTGAATTAAGGGTTTTTGATTGTTAATCAAGATGTCATCTAGAAGTTCATTGAAAAGTTTAGCTGTCCTACAAAGTTCATGTTTGTGATGACATGAAGGTGACTGGTTTAATGTTGATGGTAAGCTCTCAAAACCAATCCATGCAGAAAATAGTGTCAAGCAAGGAGACATTCCTACTCTTATGCTTTTAAGGATTGTCTCATTGCAGATATATGAGGTATCACCCATCAGCAAAATTGTCTCACCTGTGGCATAAGGCTGCCAACAAAAAGGTAAAAAAATAATGTCATCATCTGAGAGGGCTTGTATGTTGGCTACTGACTTATTTGCCCATTCTGAGTGACATGTAGATTTTGATGGATTAGTTCTTTAACGTATGCATGGCTCTGAGGCTGACAATAAGTTTGGATAAGACCAGTCACCTATCATCTGAGGTGACTGGTAAAAAACTAGATTAAGCCTTCTGTGTGTGTTTATGGACAGACTGCAGATAAATTTGTGTACTTGGGTAGCAGTCTAAACAACTTGTGCACTCTTGGCAAAGCTAGAGATTCCTTTCACAAAGTAAAACTTTTGTGGATGTAATATCGTATATATCTAGATAGAAAAGTTAAGTGTTACGAGACTAACATCTTAACTGCCTTCATGCATAGAAGATGGAGGTAATAAGAGACACCTAATGTTGTTAAAATGTTCTCCCTAAGTGTTGGATAGAGATTGCCAGAATTCACTGGTAGAGATTTGTTTGTGATGTAAAAGTTCTTGACAAGTGTAAAGCAAAAGCATTGAAAGCCTCACACTGCAACATCTTAGGTGATGTGGTCAGATGGTGAGGATGAAAGAAAACGGCTTTTCCCATGCGAACTTGCCAGTCAAGGATCAGCGGCTGCCGAAACGGCTTTTCCCATGCGAACTTGCCAGTCAAGGATCAGCGGCTGCCGAAACGGCTTTTCCCATGCGAACTTGCCAGTCAAGGATCAGCGGCTGCCGAAACGGCTTTTCCCATGCGAACTTGCCAGTCAAGGATCAGCGGCTGCCGAAACGGCTTTTCCCATGCGAACTTGCCAGTCAAGGATCACGGTGCGGCCCTTGCCGAAAGCAGGCTTTTCCCATGGGAAGTTAGCACCAAAGATCAGCGACTGCCAAAACAGTTGTCCCATGGGAAGTTAGCACCAAAGATCAGCGACTGCCAAAACAGTTGTCCCATGGGAAGTTAGCACCAAAGATCAGCGACTGCCAAAACAGTTGTCCCATGGGAAGTTAGCACCAAAGATCAGCGACTGCCAAAACAGTTGTCCCATGGGAAGTTAGCACCAAAGATCAGCGACTGCCAAAACAGTTGTCCCATGGGAAGTTAGCACCAAAGATCAGCGACTGCCAAAACAGTTGTCCCATGGGAAGTTAGCACCAAAGATCAGCGACTGCCAAAACAGTTGTCCCATGGAAAGTTGGTTGGTTAGTTGATTTGAGTTTTATGGCATATCAACCACTATGGATCACTTAATGCCAAATCCAGCCTGTGCAAATATATTAAAAATATATACACTTTGTATACACAATTTAGGGATAATGTCCTTGAGCCACGGCGTGTTTATTCTTACTCCAGTAAATGATTTCAAATGTTTCTATCTAGCATGCGTTAGTTATTTATATCAAGCAGTTTGATTTGTTTGGATGGTCAATTGATGCAGTTTTCCACTCCCAGTTTTATTTACAGTGGCTAAAGGGCCAGTGTAGTTTTCTCCAACAGTTGGTTTGGTTGTTTAGTTTATGGTATATCAACCTTGATCGGTTGAGTATTCTGGGTTATGACGAGATATTTTTGGATATAACCCTGTCTCTCTCAAGAAACAGAACATTCCCCATTTCCACCTTATCAAACAAATTTCTCATTATCTGTTTTAAAATACTGCTATAGTTCTAGTTAGTGCACCACATTCCATTAGAATATGTTTGATCATTTAAGGTGTTTGACATATCAAACACTGTGGTGGTTGTTCCTGTGTTAGTATAAAAGAATGAGAGAGTTTTGAGTGGCCAATATGCAAGCGTGATATAATGACTTGTTCTTTCCTTGATTTTCTGAAGCCCGACCTCCATTCTCCCAGTGTAGGCTTTATTTGGTAGAGTTTGTTGTTAGTGTTGTCATTCCAACGTTGTTGCCATTTTGTCAAAAAGAATTTATATATTTGAGGTTTCAAGTCCGTATATGGAATACTGCTATTGTCTGGGCAGAGCTCTAAGCCAATTTTGCTGCCGAATCAGCTCTTTCATTTCCATGCACTCCAATGTGGCTAGGTACCCAGCACATAATTATATCTTTGTGACTAGACAGAGTCTAGTCTACTCAGCAATTTAACTTAATGGATTTTCTAGACGTTTGTTTTTCACTAATGTTTATACCGAGAGTGAATCGTAAAATATAAATTTGTTGTGTTTGTCGTTGGAAATTATGTTGAGAGCAAGTGAAATTGCACAGACTTCTACTGTAAAAATGGAACTTTCCATAGGAAGGGCTTTTTGGTACATGATTTTATTAAGTACAGAAGCACATGCTGATCTATTGCCATCCTTGGATCCATCCGTAAATATATATTGGTGATCCGGATGGTTTAAGAGGATAGTATGAAATTTTTCCAGAAAGGTACTGGGGTGTGTTTTTGCTTTTGGTAGTTTATTTAATTGAAGGGTTACTTGGTTTTTTTGATGGTCCAAGGTGAAACTTGTGTGAGTGTACTTTTATGTATCCTTTTAATAGGAATTTTGGATACATGAAGAATAGTCTCCATTTGAAGGCCAAATGGTTTGATTGCATTTTCTTTGTTGAAACTTATGTTTAGAATTGAAAATGCAGTTATATACTGGGTTGGTTGGACACGACTTCAATTTTAAGTAATATTGGAGAGCCAGCTTTATACATCTAAGTTGTAGAGGAGCTTCATGGGTTTCAGTGTATAAACTTTCAGCTGGAGAAGTTTTGAAGGCTCCTAGGATCTGTCTTAGTCCTTCATGGTGAATAGGGTCAAGCTTCTTAAAGTAAGATTTCCTGGCAGATCCGTAAATAAATATACCATAATCTAATTGGGATCGGATTAGGGCTCTGTATAACTTGAGGGCTTGACGATTGGCTCCCCATTTTGTATGGGCGACTACTCGTAAGAGTTGTTGAGCATGGGCCGTTTTAGATTTTAAACTTCTTATATGAGGTATGCAAGATAATTTCCTGTCAAATATAACTCCCAAGAATTTATACTCATTAATGACCGGTATTTCCGTGTCTTCCAGCTTCATGACTGGGTCATTGTACATTTACCTCATTTGACAAAAATGCACACATTTTGTTTTGCTTTTAGATATCTTGTATCCGTTTCTATGTACCCTATGTATTATTTTATTGATGCATTGTTGCAGTTGGCGTTCTGCAGTCCTTATATATTTTGATCTGGAAGTGATGCAGAAGTCGTCAACGTAAAGATAGTCATCAATTCCAGTAGTGAGGCACATTGTTATACTGTTAATTTTTATATTGATAGGATACTCCTTTGTGGGACTCCCTCTTCTTGCTTGTGAAAGTTTGAAAGTGTCGATCCAATTCGAACTCGGAACTCCCTATTCGACAGAAAACTCAAAGTTTGGCAATCTACCTCGCAGTCCAAGTTTATGGAGATTTTTCATTATTCCAAACTTTCAGGTGGTTTCATAAGCCTTCTCCAGGTCAAAGAAGATTGCTATAAGATGTTTTGGATATTGGCCTCTCTTAGAGAAGTTTCCAATTTAACCAAATGATCCATTGTTGATCTGATTTCTAAAACTACATGGAGATCTGGTGATAAGTTTATTGGATTCAAGGTACCAGATCAGTCTTTGGTTAATCATGTGCTCCATTGTTTTACAGAGGCAACTCGTGAGAGCTATTGGACGGTAGTTGGATGGGTTTGTGTGGTCTTTTCCAGGTTTAGGTATAGGAATGACAGTTGCTATTTCCCATGTTTCTGGCACTGTTCCATGTGTCCAGATATTTTTAAATATTTTGAGAAGGTAGGTCAATGATTTGTTTGGTATATGTTTTAGAAATTCATAAAAAAAAATTTCATCAGGGCCGACTGATGTATTGTTTGATGTTTTAATTGCTTCTTTCAGTTCCACTAATGTAAATGGAAGATTATATTTTTCAAGATTTGCCTTAAAATTAAGTTTTTGTTTCTCAACGAGGTTCTTATAAGTAATGAATTGTGGGTTAGAGGTGTTAAGTGAGGAATTTTGTGAGAATGTCTTGGCTAGTATATCTTCTATGTCTTCCTTTGTAGTTGCTTCTGTCTGATCTTTTCTAAGATGTCTGAGAGTGATTGGTTGTGGTTTTCCAGATATCTTCCTTATTATCCTCCAGATATTGTTTGTTTTAGTGGAGGAGCCAATTTGATTGACATTTTTGCCAACTTTACTTTTTTGCTTTTTTAATGATTTTTTGGGTTTTTGCCATGAGCAGTTTGAAGGCGTTGAGATTAATGGTGGTGGGTTGTTTATGGAATTTTCGTAAGGCGGCCTTACGAAGGAGGATAGCTGTCTTGCATTCATCATTGAACCAGGGAGTTCTATGTTTGTCTGAGCTTGAGGTTTTTCCGATGGATTCATTGGCTATGGAGATTAGAGTTTTGGTAAAATATTTTGTGTGGTCTATAATTTTAGAGTCTGGAAAAAGTTTTTGTTCACAGAGGGTTTCAAAAACTTCCCAGTTTGCCTTGTTAAGTTTCCAATGAGGGAGTTTTTCATCTTTAAATGGTTGTAGAGTTTCAAGAAATATGGGGAAGTGGTCACTATCGCATAGATCATCATGAACTTTCCACCCACAGTCCATATAGCTTATGGGATCACAGAGTGAGGTCAATGGCTAAGTAAGAACCTGTGAACTGGTTGAGGTATGTTTTTTGATTTATCGTTTAGTAGACAAAGGTTATTTGATTCAATGATTTTTTCTAGGTCTTTACCTTTTCTATTATATTTTCTGGCACCCCCAGACAGTGCTATGGCAGTTTAAGTCACCCAGCAATAAATAAGGTTTTGATATTTGCTCAAGTAGTTTATTCGTTTTAGAGTCACTGATGGGGTCATGTGGAGTGAGAAGATGTGTATTGGTTTATGCAGAGTAGCTTTAATAACAATTGCTTGGAGGTCAGTATCTATCTGAATTTGGGGATCTTTCCTAACTAGGATCAACACTCCTCCAGAGGCTCTGTTTCCATCTTTGTCAAAATAGTTATACATATGGTATTGTTTAAATTTAATAAAGGTTGTTTCTTTTAAGAAGGTTTCTTGTAGGTAAACTATTTTGGGTTTATGGTTGGACAGTAGTTGGTGAAGTTCCTCATAATTAGCCCAAATTTCTCTGCAATTGCACTGTAGGATTGTATTAATTTGTAATTTCATTGTTTGGTGTGAACTTTGAATTGGTGTTATTACTCTTTTTGGATTTGTTTTTAATACTCAGCTCATCGATTTCCATCCTTTCCAGAAAACTAAACCTGTTTTCTGTGTCAATCTTCGAAGTTGATGCTTCTGTAGGTTGGCTTGTTAGGTTTGAGACCTTTGGACATTCCCATGAGGAAGATGGAGTATGGTCTTTCTTGGATTATGATAGGCATCTTCCTTTGTTCTTGTTTGATTCAGGGTTTTGTGTATTATTTTCCCATTGTTATCACTTTTAGAAGTTGAAGGACAGATTGGTGATTGTTGCAAATTCTGTTTTTTGGTAGGAGTGGTCTATGTCTGTGACGGTTTTTTTTTCTATTTCTTTTTCATTCTTTATTTTATCATGGGTTTTATTATTCTGAGCAAGGACTTCCAATTGAAATGTTTGCTGAATACTATTGGTGTATTCTTCTTTTAGTTCTGCCTGGAATTTTGTCTACTCGCTTGAATCTAATTTTATGATTTTTTTTCAATTAGTGTTCTATATTTTTTATTTTCAGAGTCAGCTCTCCGTGTAACAGAAGCATAGCTAATCTCACCCATATAGACATCTACAGTTTTCCTGGCCTTCAGGAAAGATACATTTTTTTTTAATGTTTTACTTCAGTGATTTCTTTTTCTTTCCTGTAGACATCACAAGATCTTGTATATGCTGGATGGTCCTGTTAACAATTTGGACATCTTAGTGGTTTTGAACATTCACCTCTTTATGGTTTGGTCCTTTCTCTCCACATTTGGCACATGTCTTGTCCTCTGCAAGCATCCTTGTGGTGTCCAAATTTCTGACATTTGAAGCACCTCAGGGGAGCTGGAATATACTGATCCACTTTCTCCAGATAGGATACTATTGTGACCGTTCTAGGGTTTTGGACCTTATTAAAAGTCAATATATAGGTATTTGTATCAATTTTTTGTCACCCTTATGTTTATTCTTTTTATATCTATCAGTCCTGGTTTTCCCAGAGCCCCTCTTGTTTCTTCTGAAGCTAAAGCCAACTCCCGGCTTCTGATTACACCTTTGCAAGTGTTTAGCTTCTCATGTGGATAGGCTTTGCATTTGGTATCATGAAATTTTTTTCATTTTTAGATTTTCTGCTTGTCTCCTGTTATCCACTTTGACCAGTAAATTTCCATTTCTCAATTATTTTTTTTACATTTTTTGTGGTCTCTCATATAGAGATAACTCTTTCAATCAAGAATGGGGAGAATTTAGCAAGACAAACCTCTTCCAGAGATTCAATGATAATGAATCTGGGTAAGTCTGCTGTTTCACCTTCAGAGTCCAATTCCAATAAATTTATTTTTTTTTATTTAAAGATGCCATGTTTTGATTTTTAATTTCACTGGCCCTGTGCTCCACCAAGGAGTCCAACTTGAGAAGGGAATGAACCAAGGAGGAAACCCATTCGCCTTGGCTGAGATGGAGATACATGACCAGTATACTCATATTGAGAGCGAGTCTTCAGCCTCTGCAAAATTTTGGTTGTATAACTCTTTAATTTAGCAGTGATGAAAGTGTCTTTTGCTCTCAACACAGTTGACCCTCAGCCCCCGCCTTCTAGCTCATGTAAGATAAAGGGATGTGAGATGTTCCACTAATAGAATTTCCGTAATACTACTGAGAAAGATATGTGAGCTAGGGCATGACGGGACCAGACGATTGATCGGATCAGGCCTCTCCGACTGCATGTCTATCCCAGGTAAGGACTGAAATGGTGTGTTGAAGGAACATGACCTCTTTGCACCCAGGTAATGAACTTCTCATCAGAATTCCGTCCCCAGGCATTAAGGACCAACAGGTAGCCCCTTTGACAAGAATATAAAATGAAAATTACTTTTTCAGATTACAAAGGTTTACTTCCTAAGAGCTGAAATATTTGAAAGGGACTTCAAATAAAAAAAATGACAAAGAAAAGACCTGCCAATATATTTCAGTTATAATGTTAAGCAAAATATAAATAACTCATTATCCTAAAGAAATCAATCTGGAAATGTGAAATAGCATTAAAAAACGCTTCATATGAATTTTACACCTCAGCAAGGGCGTAAACAACTGTTAGAAAAAGAAAAAAAAAAAAAAAACATCCTTTGGAGGAAACTGACTAGACTTTTCAAGGTATTCTAATTGGAGGAATAACCAGTATACAAATAGTGACATTATACTAAATATCTCACTTGGAATGGTTTTGGATGTAGTTTATTGTCATACCCAGGACAAGTTTCATATGCATTCAATATACAATTAAGGCCATAAACATTAGAAAATTATCCTTTTCCAGGTTTCAAATATAAAGAACTCACTATTCTATATATATATATATATATATATATATATATCTTTCATATAAATTTTACACCTCAGCAAGGGCATAAACAATTGTTAGAAAGAAAAAAGGAAAAATAGCCATCAGTTGGAGGACTGACTCAACTTTCGAATGTATTCTAATTGGAGGAATAACCAGTATACAAATAGTGACATTATACTAAATATCTCACTTGGAATGGTTTTGGATGTAGTTTATTGTCATACACAAGACAGGTTTCATATGCATTCAATATACAATTAAGGCCATAAATGTTGGATAAAAGAGAATATACCAGATTTAGATGCAATCTTCCATATGCATGATACATTTGAAAAAAGACTAGACTTCACACATTGACCCAGTTTAGCAGCATCTGTTGACCTTGGTTGGTGACTCACAGTGTTGATCAAAAATAGCGTTTAGACACTTGTGGAGATGACAACTCTGCGGATTTAGAAGTAAACCTCGATAAACTATCCTGATATTTCCTTGGATAGCAGTTGTTCAAGTGGCACCCAACGTAATAGTGGTGGCAGTTCAGAGAACAGTGTGGTTGTGCGGATGACCATCTAATTGACAATAGACAAGCACATTGCTCCAGTTACTGGCAAACTATGGCAAGATGGTGACTCGACAAATACTAATACCCTTTGTAGGGGTTGGCGTTAGGAAGGGCATCCAGCCAGAAAAATTTGCTTCAATTTCATGTCAAATCCAGATATAGTTAGTAATAATGGGGCCAGAAATAATAGTGATGGTTGGGTGGGGTACTTTGTTGTGGGTACCATCTGATGTTAATAAACATCAGACCTGGACGACATGGCAGAACTTCCAACCCTCGGGCACGGGAAAAAGGGAAGTAAAACTGAATAGAAGAAGTAGTAGAACCAGTATACAAATAGTGACATTATACTAAATATCTCACTTGGAATGGTTTTGGATGTAGTTTATTGTCATACCCAGGACAAGTTTCATATGCATTCAATATACAATTAAGGCCATAAACATTAGAAAATTATCCTTTTCCAGGTTTCAAATATAAAGAACTCACTATTCTATATATATATATATATATCTTTCATATAAATTTTACACCTCAGCAAGGGCATAAACAATTGTTAGAAAGAAAAAAGGAAAAATAGCCATCAGTTGGAGGACTGACTCAACTTTCGAATGTATTCTAATTGGAGGAATAACCAGGTTACAAATAGTGACATTATACTAAATATCTCACTTGGAATGGTTTTGGATGTAGTTTATTGTCATACCCAGGACAGGTTTCATATGCATTCAATATACAATTAAAGGCCATAAATGTTGGATAAAAGAGATAATATACCAGATTTTAGATGCAATCTTCCATATGCATGAAACATTTGAAAAAAGACTAGAGACTTAAAACATTGAGGTAAAACAATAAGTAATAACAAAAAAAAACAAAAAAACAATGTCACTAGTTTTAATGTTTTGGGAAAAAAAATTACCTTAAGATTAGAGAATGTTTGTTCCACATCAATTGAACAAGTAACCAAATTCAAGGTCAATTGCTATGATTTTTTTTTTCTACACATTATACAAGATAGCATCTATATCATGGCTATGCATCAAGGGTATAGAATGGTCATTCCATTATAAAAGTCATACAAGGCTTGGCAATATATAAATTTTCTGATTTAGTTTGATTTTGATGAAAACTATTTGTATTTACTTATTTTTCTGTTAGAAAAATGAAGGTATCTTCCAGTTTTGTATTCAAAAGTGTATTGCTGGTAATAATTCCCTCTACTTAAACAATGTGTTTTGCTATTTTTTTTCCTCCTCTACAAAAATGTGTAATGGTAATATTTTTCCTTAAAAATATATAATTTATCTGTAAAAGTCTATTTTCATAATTTTATAGTGTTTTCACCCCAGTTTAGGGATTAATTATTTGGTCATAGCTGGGACCCTGACAGGTGCTACCACTGTGGGCCACATGAACCTGGGAACCACTGCAATAAAAAGGTGGTTCCATGCTCCTCACAACCTCCCAATCAGAGGCCTTGCTAACAGATGCAAAGTACCATCAACAGCCATGACCTCAGATTTGAGGACAAGTGCATAGCAAAGTTCTTGGCATTTTCTATTCTGGGAATGTAAAACCAATAAATAGTGTGGTCTACAAAGATTACTAAAGACGACAACTTGTCCAACACCATAATGCCTGGTGGTGATAAGCTATCTAATTTGATTACCACTTATCAATTATATCAAGAAATGTTCTCTTTAGATATACTTGTTTTTCTTTTTGAAAAATAAAAAATAAAAAATTTTTTTCACCCCAATATATGCAATAAAGCCACTAAGACATATCAGATTATCGAGAGAATATAGAACTTTAAGAATAAACAATAAAAGAACAGGAATTAAGACAAATTGATATTCATTTCAATTTTTGAAGGTCAAGGTTGGCTAGAAAGAAGTAAGCCATATCAGTGGAGAAAAAAACTGTTAGGATAGAACTTAGGGTGACATCTAACCATTTCAACAGTGAAATGAGATCTTGACAAATTTATAACATTTAGGTATTAGAGGAAATACCATCAGAACAATTATCAGGAAAATATTTTCATACAAAAGGCACAGGGAAGCCAAAATGCCAGGTCTGGACAAATAACATGGCAGATTCTATTTTATCAAAAATTTGTAAATTCATAGAAAGACCAAATTGAATGTGGCAGCATTACTCACCTTATCACCAAGTCTTACAGAAATAGATAATGAACATGCCTAAATTAAATATCAAGATCCATTAATTTTTTTTACCCATATCAGTAATTTTTATATTTAAAGTCTAGAAATAACTAATATTCTTTGAGAGGTAAATATGACTTCACAATTTAAAGAAAACTTCACATCTAGGCAATTAGAGTAAAACTTTTTTTTAGAGTTCTTGATATCTGAACTTTATGCTCTCAGTGCTAAGTTCTATATTGTAGTCATGAATGAACAAATTCAAAAACTGACAATACAAATATCTGACCTTAAAATCTTGGATTAAAAATAAAATTTCACCAACTCCCCATCTTGGACCAATGAAACTAACAAAAACAAGCCACAAATGAAATCTAAGTCTGGTAGAACAGTTAAATGGAAGAAAGAAAACATTTTTATTTCAAACAAAACAAAAACAAATAAAGTAAATAAAAAAAACAGCAAAATGGAACGAAGAAACTGTATACTAAAAAACCAGTTTTCTGGGGTGAAAGTTATATGGTGATACCGCCCGAACGAATGCAATGAAGCGGATATTGGCCCTATGCAGACCAGAAAGCCAATGAATAAAAATCTCTGCACTGGTGGATTGGCGCAGATGTTCTGGTTGAAAAATAAAAATGAATAAAATATCAAATTTCCATTTCCTGAGACTAAGTGGATATTAATTAACAGCCAATAGGAAGCCCAGAATCAAATTCAACTATGAAAATCCAAAACAAGCTGTTTGATCCAAAAGGCAGATATAAAACGCCTAGACAGACAAGACTGGAAAACAAGAGAAGAGTGTAATTAATATCCCCTTAAGTCCAGTGGCTACTATGCTGACCACTTTCTCCCTGTCTCAAAAGTACTTATTGGCCTCTTCAAAGACATTCCTCAAAGTACTTACTGACTCACTGACCTTAGAAGCAGCATCTTCAAAATGAACATCCCCTTACCTACATGACTCTTCCACACTCCTAAGCCTTTATCTTTTTCAGCATTATATTATTTTCCATGAACACTTTAACCTCCTTGGACTTATATTCATGTATTATTTTAATTGCAGAAACAATTGAAGTGTATATGTATATACATATATATATATATATATATATATATAAATGTTATTTTATACTCAAATTGCCTTGATTTTATAATCATTTTATGAATTATAGTGGGCTATCTTCCCACAAGGCCAAATTCCATTAACCTGCTACTACTACCCTTCACTAGAACAGAATCCTACTACTACTAAAAAAGAATAAATAAGAGTAGATATACCAGCTATAACCTAACACCATTGTCAAGATAGGAATGCCATCATTCTAAACAAATTCAGAGCTGTGAGAATAATACCCCAGTAAGGTTAGGGAAGTTACAGTCATGACAAGAATGTAAACAACTTTTGGAATGAAAATCAGATCTTTTGAAGATTACAAAGGCTTACTTCCACACAACTGATACATTTGAAACAGAATACAAAATGTCAAGACATGTCAATATATTTCAGTTACAATGTTGAGCAAAATAAAAATAACACCTTATCCTAAAGAAATGGATCTTGAAATCTTAAGTAGCATTAAAACTTTCATATGAATTTTACATCTCAGCAAGGGCTTAAACAATTGTCAAAAAGAAAAAAAAAGAATGAAAAACAGCCATTAGTTGGAGGACACCGACTAGATTTTACAATGTATTCTAAATAGAGAAATAACCAGTATACAAATTATAGACATTATTCTAAAGATCTCACTTGGAAGGATATTAGATGTAGTTTATTGTCATACCCAGGACAGGTTTCTTATGCATTCAATATACAATTAAAGCCATAGACGTTAGAAAATGATACCTTTCCAGGTTCCAAATACATCTTCAGTGGACAAGACCAAGTGCTTTACTTGCATATTCTCCACATTACTCTCTCACTGGCTTGACAAAATTTCAAAGCTTGACCGCTAAAGAGCGAGTGGAAGCAACAAAAATCTAAACATTGCCCTGAAAAAATGTGCCCCTGACCTCTCCTCTGTCCTCTCCAAACTAAGTACTGCCTCTGCTTCTTGCATTCCTGCTTGCTGGAAGTCCTCCTCTGTGGGACCTATTTTTAAGAATTCTGGAGAACATTCAAGACCCCTCTATTGCCTTATCATCCCCCTACTGGTATGTCAAATTGTTTGAGGACATTTACACCATTGAATATCACACAGCCAACAGTTTCTTCTGACGAGTATAGTTTCCACTTCACCAGGTCGACTGCTGATATGCTAACGACCATCAGCGAATATATATACCAGGCCCTCAATAAGAACGGCAAAGCTACAGCTGTTGCCCATGATATCTCAAAAGTATTTGACAGGGTTTGGCATGCTATCTAATCCAGTCATTCCTTTCAAATCAAATAATGAAGGTAGTATTGTACGAACACGTCTCCAGATACTATCATATGAACACAGGTGTCACTCAAGGCTCTATCCTAGGTCGTACACTTTGACCTTTAACAATCTCCACGATGTAATCACATCCCATATAGTCATCTATGCTGATGACACCACCATGTACTCTTACCAAAAATGCACTGAAGCTGACAAAGCGAACCTAGCTACTGAGCTTGAAAATGACCTCCAATCTGTGCTGGAGTGAGATGAAAAAATGACTCATGAATTTCAATGCACCCAAAACAAAACTTATCTGTTAACCACCATGGACAATCATGCCTACCCTAACTGGCATGAATCAGGACAGTCTCCCAAAATCAAAGCACTACACCTCCTTGGCCTAACTCAACAGACCTCAATTGCCATCTATCTGACTTGCAACCTTTCATTCATGTTCTTTTCCATGTCTACTCAAATCATCAGCTCTATTCACACCAGTATTCTCGTCCTTCTCTTATCCATTTTCTGACACCCCCTATAATGCGTTTCTTTTTCTCATCACTATGTAACCCCTGTACACCAGTGGCAGTAACACACTTGCGGTGAAATTATTATAAACTCCTACAAATGATAAGATTAGAAAAGTAATGTTTTATACTAACTGAAGAACAAGCATGCAAATGATTGCAAGAAAATGAAAATATCCATCATGATTATACAAGTTACCATCCCTATGTATACAACAGATGGAGGTGAAAAAAAAAAAAAAAAAATCTTATTTATTCAAGCTTATGAAACTTACTATCTCTCTAAGGAGCCTAAATGTCAAGGACTCAAAACAGACTGACTTATGTATAGTTATTACACAAACAAGCAATATGAAACTAAGTTCATTAGACTTAAGACAAATGGGAATAATACCTCATTAAAATTAGCTAAGCTACATAAGCACTAAACACAAGAAAGTAAACAACTTTAGGAAGGAAAAAATCTTTTTGCATGATTACAGAGACTATATTTCATATGGCTTATATATTTAAAAGGAACATGAACTAGACTGAAGCACCTTAAGATACAAAAGTAAGTAATGTAAAAATGTCATTTGTGTTATTACACATTGGCCATACTAATTCCATAATTCTGAACTACTTCTGCAACTATCATGAAAATCATTTGAGATTTTTTTTCTTCATGCTATTCAAGGAATTATTCAGAAGGAGTCAACAGCTGTAAGGAGGATTCTAAAGGAACATTCCAGATACAAAAGTATTATAAAATAAGATTATTCTAAACAAATCTTTGTATAATAACTTAAGATTACAGAAGCTATATTCCATATGTATAAAAAAAATAGAATAAAACTCTTGGAATCAATGATTTTGAATCAAGAAGAAACAAGGCATCATACTTGTATATAATGCACTTGAAGCACCTAGAATGAACCTACTGACACATTTTAGTTACTTCAAGGAGTAATACCATAAAAATCATTATTCTAAGCTAACGTAATGATAAAGATTACACAATGAATATTCTATAGGGGATTGAACATGTAAACAAGGGCATAAAACATTGATAGAAAATTCAATTTTGTTTGCAGGTTTAAGCAAGGCAGCATCTATACATTGCTACAGTTTCTTGATAGAATGGTTTGCAAAATGCCAACTTAACACAATTGGCAAGGTAGAAACGTTATCAGAGCTGTGAGAATAATACCCCAGTAAGATTAGCGAAGATACAGTCATGACAAGAATGTAAACAACTTTTGGAATGAAAATTATTTCTTTTTAAGATTACAATGGCTTACTTCGTAACAGCTGAAACATTTGAAAAAAATGACAAAGAAAAGACCTGCCAATATATTTCAGTTATAATGTTAAGCAAAATATAAATAACTCATTATCCTAAAGAAATCAATCTGGAAATGTGAAATAGCATTAAAAAATGCTTCATATGAATTTTACACCTCAGCAAGGGCGTAAACAATTGTTAGAAAAAAGAAAAAAAAAAGAAAAAGAAAAACAGTCATCCTTTGGAGGAAACTGACTAGACTTTTCAATGTATTCTAATTTGAGGAATAACCAGTATACAAATAGTGACATACTAAATATCTCACTTGGAATGGTTTTGGATGTAGTTTATTGTCATACCCAGGACTAGTTTCATATGCATTCAATATACAATTAAGGCCATAAACGTCAGAAAATGATTCTTTTCCAGGTTTCAAATATAAAGAAACCACTATTCTAAAGAAATGAAATTGGAAATATTAAGTTGCATTAAAAATCCTTCATATGAATTGTACACCTAAGTAAAAGGTGTAAACAATTGTTAGAAAACAAAATACAAAGCTGATTTTAGTATTAAAGAGGAAATTGAGACAGTAAAGTTTGTTTTCATGTTTAAGCAAGGCAGTATCTATATGTTGGTACATTTTCTGGATAGAATCGTTTGCCAAAAGCTGATACATCTGAAAAGGGCATAGAATAAAAAAGGAGAAGGAAAAGACATGTCAGTATATTTCAGATCCAATGTTCAGCAAAAGAACTCATTATCCTGAAAAAAAATGGATCTGGAAGTCTTCAGTAGCATTAAAAACCTTTCATATGAATTTTACACCTCAGCAAGGGCGTAAACAATTGTTAGAAAAAAAAAAAAAAAAAAAAAAAAACCATCCTTTGGAGGAAACTGACTAGACTTTTCAAGGTATTCTCATTGGAGGAATAACCAGGTTACAAATAGTGACATTATACTAAATATCTCACTTGGAATGGTTTTGGATGTAGTTTATTGTCATACCCAGGACAGGTTTCATATGCATTCAATATACAATTAAGGCCATAAATGTTGGAAAAAAGAGAATATACCAGATTTTAGGTGGAATTTTCCATATGCATGAAACATTTGAAAAAAAGACTAGAGACTTAACATATTGAGTTAAAACAATAATATAAAAAAAAAAAACAAAAAAACAATGTCATTAGTTTTAATGTTTTGGGAAAAAAAATTACCTTAAGATTAGAGAATGTTTGTTCCACATCAATTGAACAAGTAACCAAATTCAAGGTCAATTGCTATGATTTTTTTTTTCTACACATTATAGAAGATAGCATCTATATCATGGCTATGCATCAAGGGTATAGAATGGTCATTCCATTATAAAAGTCATACAAGGCTTGGCAATATATAAATTGTCTGATTTAGTCTGATTTTGATGAAAACTATTTGTATTTACTTATTTTTTCTGTTAGAAAAATGAAGGTATCTTCCAGTTTTGTATTCAAAAGTGTATTGCTGGTAATAATTCCCTCTACTTAAACAATGTATTTTGCTATTTTTTTTTCCTCCTCTACAAAAATGTGTAATGGTAATATTTTTCCTTAAAAATATATAATTTATCTGTAAAAGTCTATTTTCATAATTTTATAGTGTTTTCACCCCAGTTTAGGGATTAATTATTTGCCCATAGCTGGGACCCTAACAGGTGCTACCACTGTGGGTCACGGTGAACCTGGGAACAACTGCATTAAAAAGGTGGTTCCATGATCCTCACAACCTCCCAATCAGAGGCCTTGCTAACAGATGAAAGTGCCATCATAGCCATGACCTCAGATTTGAGGACAAGTGCATAGCAAAGTTCTGGGCATTTTCTATTCTGGGAATGTAAAACCAATAAATAGTGTGGTCTACAAAGAGTACTAAAGACGACAACTTATCCAACACCATAATGCCTTGAGGTGATAAGCTATCTAATTTGATTACCACTTATCAATTATATCAAGAAATGTTCTCTTTAGATATACTTGTTTTTCTTTCTTTTGAAAAATAAAAAATAAAAAAATTTTTTCACCCCAATATATGCAATAAAGCCACTAAGACACATTAGATTATCGAGAGAGAATAGAACATTAAGAATAAACAATAAAAGAACAGGAATTAAGACAAATTGATATTCATTTCAATTTTTGAAGGTCAAGGTTGGCTAGAAAGAAGTAAGCCATATCAGTGGGGGGGGGGACTTAGGATAAAACTTACGGTGACATCTAACCATTTCAACAGTGAAATGAGAAGATCTTGACATATTTATAACATTTAGGTATTAGAGGAAATACCATCAGAACAATTATCAGGAAAATATTTTCATACAAAAGGCACAGGGAAGCCAAAATGCCAGGTCTGGACAAATAACATTGCAGATTCTATTTTATCAAAAATTTGTAAATTCATAGAAAGACCAAATTGAATGTGGCAGCATTACTCACCTTATCACCAAGTCTTACAGAAATAGATAATGAACATGCCTAAATTAAATATCAAGATCCATTAATTTTTTTTACCCATATCAGTAATTTTTATATTTAAAGTCTAGAAATAACTAATATTCTTTGAGAGGTAAATATGACTTCACAATTTAAAGAAAACTTCACATCTAGGCAATTAGAGTAAAACTTTTTTTTAGAGTTCTTGATATCTGAACTTTATGCTCTCAGTGCTAAGTTCTATATTGTAGTCATGAATGAACAAATTCAAAAACTGACAATACAAATATCCGACCTTAAAATCTTGGATTAAAATAAAATTTGACAAGAGAAAGTGATTAATTTAACAGCAGATAAACTCATCAATAGAATACAAATCCATAGCATCTAATATATACTATATATTTAAAGTGTGTGTGCATAATATATAGTAATTACATGCAAATGCATATTTACATAAACACATAAAGACTTGTACTAATGAGAATTTATATACAAATTTAGATAATTTTTTTAACATTTTGTTTAAAATTAAATTTTTTAAATATTCTATTTCTTGTGTGCAAACATTTTTTTCATGGTGTATAAATAAACTGTCCAGACATTCATTCATTCATTTCCATTGCATTTTAATAAACATTTTTAAGGAGTTTTGTTTTGCAGTGGCTACGTGTCTGAATATGTTCAGAATATAATGCCAGCTTATCTATTTAAGAGTTGTTTTCTCCTTTGATTTTTATGATGAGAGCTTATTTTCAAACATTCTTTTTTACAGTCAAAAGGCACATATTGTATTCGCAATTTTGTTTTCAGGTCTAAGCAAGGCAGCATCTATTTATTGGTACACTTGTTGGATAGAATGGTTTGCAAAATGCTGACTGGTGATACCTACCGAACAAAAGCGATGAGCCGGATGTTGGCTTTATGCCGACCAGAAAGCAAATCATGTAAAAGTATTTGGTTAAGAACTGACAGAGTAAGAAAACCGTTGGAAGCTCCATACACAGGTCCTTATCAAGTAATAAGTTACAAAAAATATTTTGCTATAAAAAAAAAAAAAAAAAAAAAAATCAGACGACCTCCATAGTAAAGTCTCAATAGACAGATTAAAACCGGCGTACATTGCTGAAAATATAAAACCAAAAGATTCCATCGGATCAAGAAGGGATATCCATAACTCCCCATCTTGTACCGAGGAAACTAACGAAAACAAGCCAAAAATGAAAACTAAGTCTGGTAGAACAGTTAAATGGAAGAAAGAAAACATTTTTATTTCAAACAAAACAAAAACAAATAAAGTGAATAAAAAAAAAAACAGCAAAATGGAACGAAAAAAACTGTATACTAAAAAAACCACTTTTCTGGGGTGAAAGTTATATGGTGATACCGACCAAACGAATGCAATGAACTGGATATTGGCCCTATGCAGACCAGAAAGCCAATGAATAAAAATCTCTGCACTGGTGGATTGGCGCAGATGTTCTGGTTGAAAAATAAAAATGAATAAAATATCAAATTTCCATTTCCTGAGACTAAGTGGATTTTATTTACCAGCCAATAGGAAGCCCAGAATCAAATTCAACTATGAAAATCCAAAACAAGCTGTTTGATCCAAAAGGCAGATATAAAACGCCTAGACAGACAAGACTGGAAAACAAGAGAAGAGTGTAATTAATATCCCCTTAAGTCCAGTGGCTACTATGCTGACCACTTTCTTTCTTCCTGTCTCAAAAGTACTTATTGACCTCTTCAAAGACATTCCTCAAAGTACTTACTGACTCACTGACCTTAGAAGCAGCATCTTCAAAATGAGAATTCCCTTACCTACATGACTCTTCCATGATTATCATATGATAAACTGCAGGAAGAACACTTCAATATTTCGTAATTATGCAAATATGGTCATTATTCTAAACAACTTTTTAAGATAAATTATGTCCCATAGGGATTGACAAAGAAAACTCATGGTATATTTGATTTTATGTTATTTATCTAGAAATAATATTGACACTTTTTGCCTCTGCTTTATAATGAATGCAAGTAGATATTAATGACACTAAGCTACTGTTTGCTGAAAGAATGAAACCTTACAAAGCATCCCGTAAGTTCGACTAAAGACTACCGTCCGTTCTATAAATGTATAATAAGTGACAGTAAGCCCTTAATCCCCTCTCTAATCAATGAATCCGAAGTCCTTACATCTTTCTTGCATATTCTCTACATTACCCTGTCACAGGCTAACAAAATTTCAAAGCTTGACTGCCATAGAGCAAGTGCAAGCAACAAAAATCTAAACATTGCCCTGAAGAAATGTGTCCCTGATCTCTTCTCTGTCCTCTCCAAACTAAGTACTTGCATTCCTGCTTGCTGGAAGTCCTCCTCTGTGGGACCTATTTTTAAGAATTCTGGAGAACATTCAAGACCCCTCTATTGCCTTATCAGCCCCCTACTGATATGTCAAGTTGTTGAGGACATTTACACCATTGAATATCACACAGCCAACAGTTTCTTCTGACGAGTATAGTTTCCACTTCACCAGGTCGACTGTTGATATGCTAACGACCATCAGCGAATATATATACCAGGCCCTCAATAAGAACGGCAAAGCTACAGCTGTTGCCCATGATATCTCAAAAGTATTTGACAGGGTTTGGCATGCTATCTAATCCAGTCATTCCTTTCAAATCAAATAATGAAGGTAGTATTGTACGAACATGTCTCCAGATACTATCATATTAACACTGGTGTCCCTCAAGTCTCTATCCTAGGTCGTACTCTTCCTTTGACCTTTAACAATCTTCACAATGTAATCACATCCCATAGTCATCTACACTGATCACACCAGGTACTCTTACCAAAAATCCACTGAAGCTGACAAAGTGAACCTAGCTACTGAGCTTGAAAAGACCTCCAATCTGTGTTGGATTGAGATAAAATATGACTCATGAAATAAAATGCACCCAAAACAAAACTGCTATATGTTAACCACCACGGATAATTATGCCTACCCTAATTGGCATGGATCAGGATAGTCTCCCAAAAGCAAAACACTGCACATCCTTGGCCTAACTCAACAGCCCTCAATTGCCATCTATCTCTGACTCGCAGCCTTTCATTCATGTTCTTTTCCATGTCTACTCAAATCATCAGCTCTATTCACACCCGTATTCTCGTCCTTCTCATCCATTTTCTGACACCCCCTATGTGTTTCTTTTTCTCATCACTATGTAACCCCTGCACACCAGTGGCAGTAACACACTTGCAGTGAAATTATTATAAACTCCTACAAATGATAAGATTAGAAAAGTAATGTTTCATACTAACTGAAGAACAAACATGCAAATGATTGCAAAAAAATGAAAATATCCATCATGATTATACAAGTTACCATCCCTATGTATACAACAGATGAAGGTGACGCAATGGACTTATTATATTGCAATCAGAATAGCATGCAATATATAAAAAGGATCTCCATTTTAAGTAACTCTTGAAATTATGCTTTAAGATCAGAGAAGGCATATATTTAATGTATTCTTTGCCAATAATAAAAGAAAACAACCCCTTGGTAAAGCTATAATTTATTCAAGCTTATGCAACTTACTATTCCTATAAGGAGCCTAAAGTTAAAGGACTCAAAACAGACCGACTTATGTATAGTTATTACACAAACAAGTAATATAAAACTAACTTAATTAGACTTCAGACATGTGGGAATAATACCTCCTTACAATTAGGGAGACTACTTGTTATGTGTTGAGTGTTTATGAATGTAAACAAATTTAGGAAGGGAAAATCATTTATTTTCAAAATTACAGTCTATATTCCATATTTTTTGTAATGAAAGGCATAAAGCATTGATAGAAAAATCAATTTTGTTTTCACGTTTAAGCAGAGCAGCATCTATACATTGCTACACTTTCTTGATAAGTTGGCATTTTGCAAACCATTCTAACACAATTGGCAAGGTAGAAACGTTATCAGAGCTGTGAGAATAATACATCAGTAAAATTACGGAAGTTACAATCATGACAAGAATGCAAACTTTTGGAATGAAAATCATTTCTTTTCAAGATTACAATGGCTTACTTCCACACAGTTGACACATTTAAAAGGAACATAGAATAAAAAATGTCAAGGAAGACATGCCAATATATTTCAGATCCAATATCGAGCAAAATATAAATAACTCATTATCCTAAAGAAATCAATCTGGAAATGTGAAATAGCATTAAAAAACGCTTCATATGAATTTTACACCTCAGCAAGGGCGTAAACAACTGTTAGAAAAAGGAAAAGAAAAAAAACAGAAAAAGAAAAACAGTCATCCTTTGGAGGAAATTGACTAGACTTTTCAATGTATTCTAATTTGAGGAATAACCAGTATACAAATAGTGACATACTAAATATCTCACTTGGAATGGTTTTGGATGTAGTTTATTGTCATACCCAGGACTAGTTTCATATGCATTCAATATACAATTAAGGCCATAAACGTCAGAAAATGATTCTTTTCCAGGTTTCAAATATAAAGAAACCACTATTCTAAAGAAATGAAATTGGAAATATTAAGTTGCATTAAAAATCCTTCATATGAATTGTACACCTAAGTAAAAGGTGTAAACAATTGTTAGAAAACAAAATACAAAGCTGATTTTAGTATTAAAGAGGAAATTGAGACAGTAAAGTTTGTTTTCATGTTTAAGCAAGGCAGTATCTATATGTTGGTACATTTTCTGGATAGAATCGTTTGCCAAAAGCTGATACATCTGAAAAGGGCATAGAATAAAAAAGGAGAAGGAAAAGACATGTCAGTATATTTCAGATCCAATGTTCAGCAAAAGAACTCATTATACTGAAAAAAATGGATCTGGAAGTCTTCAGTAGCATTAAAAAACCTTTCATATGAATTTTACACCTCAGCAAGGGCGTAAACAATTGTTAGAAAAAAAAAAAAAAAAACCATCCTTTGGAGGAAACTGACTAGACTTTTCAAGGTATTCTCATTGGAGGAATAACCAGTATACAAATAGTGACATTATACTAAATATCTCGCTTGGAATGGTTTTGGATGTAGTTTATTGTCATACCCAGGACAAGTTTCATATGCATTCAATATACAATTAAGGCCATAAACATTAAAAAAATGATCCTTTTCCAGGTTTCAAATATAAAGAACTCACTATTCTATATATATATATATCTTTCATATAAATTTTACACCTCAGCAAGGGCATAAACAATTGTTAGAAAGAAAAAAGGAAAAATAGCCATCAGTTGGAGGACTGACTCAACTTTCGAATGTATTCTAATTGGAGGAATAACCAGGTTACAAATAGTGACATTGTACTAAATATCTCACTTGGAATGGTTTTGGATGTAGTTTATTGTCATACCCAGGACAGGTTTCATATGCATTCAATATACAATTAAGGCCATAAATGTTGGATAAAAGAGATAATATACCAGATTTTAGATGCAATCTTCCATATGCATGATACATTTGAAAAAAGACTAGAGACTTAAAACATTGAGGTAAAACAATAAGTAATATAAAAAATGATGTCATTTGTCTTAATTTTGGGGAAAAAAAAATTACCTGCAAGATTAAAGAATGTTTGTTTTTTTTGTTTTTTTTAATCATTTCACCCCGAGCAAGGCAGAAACGCCACTGATGTGCAGGGGGTTACATAAATGTAGAAAGATTAATTAGAAAAGAGTGAGGAGTACAAGCTAGTTAGAAAGGAACAATAGAAAGCTGAGAAAGCAGGTGCAATGACAGATACATGGGCGGAGAGAACGTGAAGATTATACAGGGGAGGGGAGAGAGCTAGAGTCCAGTGGTTAGTAGGTGAGTATTAACTTTGCTTTTAAATTTCTGGAGGTCGTAGCCGTCAGGAAAGCAAGCCCCATCAATTGAACAAATAAGCAAATTATAAGGCAATTTCCTCTCCACTTCAAAAAAAATGTGTTATCACAATTATTTTTTTTTTAAGGAAAAACAGTTTTATGGCCATTTTTTTTCCTTCAAAAAAATGTGTTTGGTTATTGTGAGAAGGTTGATTTAGATTTGTGTTAATTCTTTTTATTTTAGAATAGTGCAAATATCTTCTAGTTTTGTATTGAAAAATGTTTTGCTGAGAATAATTGTTTCAAAAATGTTATGGTAATAATTTTCCTTCAAAAATGTGTATTTTTGTATACAATTTTAAATGACACTTCTAAGTTCTTGAAACTAGGCCCAGTAGAGACTAATGATAACACTTTGTCTATTGAATCAAAATTTCAAAGACAATTGTTAAAGTGGGTGAAAAGTGGTCTATTGAGTAAGGATATATCCGATTTGATTTGACCCACTGTTTCAATTCGTCCTCACTTCTATGGATTACCAAAAATACATAAAGATGGTATTCCATTAAGATCAGTTTTATCAATGATTGGATCTTCTCAGTATCAGGTCACTAGCTGGCTCGTTACAGTGTTGCAACCTGTGTTGTTACACTTTAGCAAGTTTTTTATTAAGGATTCTTTTACTTTTATTGAATCAATACAAAACTTTTCTCCCCCCCAGCAGTTGTTTCATGTGTTCCTTTGATATCTTCTCTGTTCACTTGTGTCCCCTTGACAGAGACAATAGAAATATGTAGTCATCTTTATAGATCTACATTGTCTCCTCCAAATTTTACAGAATCGGTGTTTGTTGAATTAATGAAATTCGCCACCTCATCGGTTGAATTCAGTTTCAATGATATTATGTACAGACAAGTAGATGTGGTTGTGATCGGGTCTTCTTTGGGTTCATCCCTAGCAAACGTTTTTGTTGGCTATTTATTTTTTTAATCATGTCACCCCCAAGCAAGGCATTCCACTGCCACTATAGTGCAGGGGATTACATAGAGCGATAGGGTATGGGAAATGTCAGAAGGAGGGTGGTAGATGACTTAGGATCTACATAGTGTGTTAGGAGGTGTCTATTGACCTTACATTTAAACTCCTGGAGGTTGTAGCCGTCAGGGAAGCAAGCATGTGGTAGGGAATTCCACAGACAGGAAGAGTGTGAGGAAAGAAGCTGTTGGAGTAGAAATTGCGGTTACATTTCATCGGTTTCATTGTAAAAGGGTGGGACCTAGTTGCCAATCTAGTATCTCATGCAAATTCATATCAAGGGGGCACCAGTGATTTAAGTTCGTCAGAGCAGAAGCCATGAAAGTATTTATAGAAGAGGCACAAGGAAGCCACATCACACTGGTGAGAGATACTGCAGGCGGTCAACCAAGTTGGTATCAATCACATTACAGATTCTTCGCTGTATTTTGTCAAGAACCCCAAGGAGAATAGAAGGGGCACCCGACCAGATGTGGCAGCAGTATTCAATACACGGGCGGATGGTGGATTTATATAATTGCAGGATGGATTCAGGCAGAAAGATTGTGAGTATTTGTTATTCTCTCACACTAATCGTCCCCTTATGTATTATCGTTATGTTGATGATACATTTTGTATCTTTAACACTGAGGACAAAGCCGACCTTCTTTCTCACTTCTTTAAACTTTACAGTTCACAACTGAGGAGTCAAATTGTTCATTATCATTTTTGGGTCTTCGTGTCCATCTGAATGAGGGGGGGCATTTTTGACTTCTGTATATAGGAAAGCAATGTTTACTGGACTATCGCGGTGGGATTCTTTTTGTCCTCACCAACGCAAAATTAATTTACGACCCCAATGCTTAGGGCTTTAAAAATCTGTTCCAGTACTTTCCTAACTGCAGAGAAGGTCTTCATTAAAATGACTTATTAAGAATAGGTATCCTTTGAATATTTCGGAGCTCACTATTTCTTTAGTCATCAGTTTTTATAAGGATAAGTCGTTGGATGTTCAGAAATGTCCATTTTACTTATGACTACCATTCATTGGCACAGACGGCGAGGTGTTAGATAGGCAAAGTTCTTTGATTACCAAATGTTATTTTGCTGCAAATGTCCGAGTAATTTTTTTCCATGCGTACAGTTTTCTCTTCTCTGCGTAAAGAGGTTTTGCCTCTTCAAATTAATTCAGTTGTTTACAACTTTAAGTGTAGTTGCGGATGTGATAACAGAGGCAGAACATCACAGCGCTTAGATCAAAGAATTAAGCAGCATCTACCTCAGAAAATTATGAACTCTTCCGCAAATAAAGGCCACTTGCTGAATACCTCCTGGCTCTCAATAACTGAACACATTAATAGTAGGAATTGTGTGAGTAATTTGACAATTTTTCTATAATTGCAAAGTTGCACTATTTTTAATCTAAAAGGTGCTAGAGTCCATATACATAAGATCCCGGGGACCTTCTCTCTGTAAGCAGAGAGGTCTCCTGGGACCTAGTATTATTGGGCTCTAGCATCCTTATAAAATTACATCCCCCCCCCCTATTACTATTCCATGTCACCTTTTAATTATTCATTAAAATCCCAGTGTCTAGACTTGAAAAGTACTGGGCAAAACTGGTTGTCTAATTTTAATAGAATGTCATTAAAATACTCTACTTTCCTTGCTATTATAAAGCTTTGGTCGGTCAAGAATTTGTTGATATATATATATATATATATATATATATCATGTGTATAGTTAGGTTTTGAAGGCTATCACAATGCATTTAGTAAAATAAAGGAAAAGAAGGTGTTGGGTATTACCTACTTATTATTCATTAATATTTCGAGATCAAAATCTCATCTTCAGAATGGTAGGAGTAGTAGTTTTCACAGCCGCCTCTGTACCGTGCCTTTCAACAAATGGTCATCTTTTGCTGCTACTGCTTTTGTTAATTGAAGTGTGTGTGTGTATGTATATATATATATATATATATATATATATATATATATCTCCACTGAATACAATCTGAACTACTTGTATAAATTCTGCATAAAAAAAACAAAAAAAAAACAAACAATCACAACACCTACACCACACACTACATAAGGCATACCACAATATTCTACAAACAACCCCAGAGTCTACTCTACAAATCACAATGACCCTCAACAAAAGCTACCACATATGCATATACCACAAAAAGGAACCCCTCAAGGAAACATTTCTGTGGATGTATAATAGACAACAACAAAATGGTCCCCACCACAGACACAAACAAACTCCATGATACACTACCCATAAAGCAACTACTGGTCACAAACTTGTCCAAGTCCCTCTCACACGAGGAACTAGAATTGCTAAGTCTTGGGTCCAAGTTTATCTTAACACAGAAGCTGAGCAACAAAATGATGCTTTATGTCAAAACAAACTTCTACTGGACAGCATACCAACTTAAGTGGCTATCAACAACACAAATAGTAACCCAACACCAGCCACAAATGTACCCACCCAAACAATTCCCCCACATCCACTCCACCCACCCACCCCTTAACAACTATGCGTTTAACCTGAAACTCTCTAGGCTAAACCAATCCATATTTACAATCCTCAAAGACAACATTAAGAGAATAGCACACAACCTTTCCAGAGTACAACACCATACCCTAAACACCCTGAAGGAAGGACCTAATATACCTTCCATCCGATAAAGGAAAGGAATTCCGCATCATACCCTGAGAGATATACAACCAACTAGCACACCTCCGCAATATCCAACTACACACAGAAGTCATGGACATTACTCCAACCCAAATAGAACACTGCATCAACTGATATATGCAAACCACAAAAACTATGCAGACTAAATTTTACTACCAGCAACAGCAACCTCCTGAAATTCTACCACCTCATCAAAACACACAAAACCAGCATGACACCCACAGATTAGACCCATCAATTCTAGCATAGAAGGACCCACATACAAAATATCATGGCTCCTGTCACAAATACTCAAACCTATACTCTCCACCTTCCCCAGACAAGTCAAAAGTTCTGATGAAGTCATACATAGACTACATGGACTTCAACAAAACCAACTACAACATAACCGATATGCAATTATCCTTGATGTTGTCTCACTCTACATATCAGTACCAGCTCACCCAGCTGTTAATTTGATAACAGTTGATCACTCCTTCAAAGCCGGTACTGTTACCATCTCACCCCAGCAGACATTCACCTACACTTGATGACTATAGTAGACAACACCTACTTTATGTTCCAATGGTGCACCTATAAGCAGACCCCAAGCCTTCTGATGGGGTTCAGCCTATCAGGATTACTTGTCATCACATAACATGAATCAACTAGGACATGATAGTCTCAACCTCTGCCATTCGTATGCCTTACTCACAAGATATATTGATGTCATACTCATCCTCACCTCTTCACATGAAGAGGCAAACAGAATGATGTCAGCATTCAACAGTATGGATGGCAGCATGAAATTCACCATCAAACACCTCCATAACAACAGCAGATTTCCATCCAGTCTGTGTCTAAGGAGTACCACTTAGAAAATGTCTCAAGCTAGCTAGCTTGAATGCAGGTGGCCTGAGAGATCGGAGTAAGGCTGCCCACCTGCTTCATGGTCACTTGTCCTTCAGCGTGGATGTGGCTGCGATCTAAGATACTGTTTGCAAAGTTGATGCTCATATGCTGACTTTGTTGTATGTTCAGCATACAGGAACTAGCAGGCCAGAGGCGTTTCCTTGTTGGTTAAACATACCCTGGGTGTGAGGGTGGACCTTGTCCATGTTGGTGGGGGTGAGGGGGGTGATCATGGCCTGATATTGTCATAAAAATTATCTTGTTTCAAATTGTTATGGTTTATATGCCCAATGACTGAGAGGAGCACGTCTGGTTTTTCCGTCATTTGGAGTCTTCCCTAGTGAATTCTTCATGCCTAGTCTTAGTATGGGACTGGAATGCTGTCCTGGACCCCAAGTGGGATAGGGGGCAGGGAGCTAGTGAGAGAATGAGTGACCGAAGCCTGGTTGATTTGATCGACAAATTTGGTCTCATCGATAGATACCAGGTTGATCACCATAGGGGGAGAATGCGGACGTGGGCACTTAGTTGGCTGTCTAGCCAGATAGTTAGATATCTGGATAGAATGTTAGTCAGAAGGGTCGATCTAGATTTATTAGATTGTTCCACTGGTTAGGCTACTCAGACCACAAACTTGTTTGTGCCCAGGTGGCATTAGGCAGTAGGCTTAGATTGGCTGGACACTGGAAGTTCGAGGTATCCTTATTGGACAAGTGGAACTTCTGGCAACAGCTTGCTAGATTAGTGCAGCAGAAATTAACTGAGGCTGTCATTGAAAATAGATGATAGGAAGAGTCTTAAAAATAGCATTAAGTCTTTCACAGCCAATTATAGCCATCAACTCACCCTAGCTAAGGTTAATAAGGTGAAGACACTTAAAGATAGATTCCTACATAGAATCATAGTTCCTGGTGGAGCTCAAGCCAGGGTTTCTGCGTAAGCCAATGACGTATCCATTTTCGTGTTGTCCCAGGATGATACTGAGGAGGTACAGAAGACAATTGAGTGATATGAAAAGGTGACAGGCCAAAATTAACCACGACAAGCCAGGAGACTTGAAAGGTGAGTGGACATGAAAACAAGCTCTATCATTCTGAAGATGAGATCTTGATCTCAAAATATTAATGAATAATAAATTGATAATACCCAACACCTTTACTTTCCTTCATTATACTAAATGCATTGTGATAGCCTTCAAGACCTACCCATACACCTAATATACACAATGCTTCAGGCAAATTACAAAACTTACACACACATATATATATATATATATATATATATATATATATATTAGATAACTCTTCATACTACATTGATCACTGTTTTATTAACACCTAACACCTGAATAATATTATACATGTGTATACCCTCATGTGTATTCATTTACACACACACACACACACACAATATTATGCATGTATAAGTGAAAAAAATAAGTCAATCATCAGCAGATTTAGATAACTTTTTATTATTGACATGGATGTTGTTATATGTATGCATAAAACTTGTAGAAGTCAATGCATAAAATAAGATAAAGGTGTTGAGTATTATGTATTTATTATTCATTAATATTTCGACATCAGAATCTCATCTTTAGAATGATAGGAGAGCTTGATTTCACTACGAAAGTAGCAGTGAAAGAGGAACATTCGTTTAATGCCATGGCCCAACAGCAGACAACTTACAACCAAGCTCTCCTACAATTATGTAGATGAAATCCTCATCTCTAAATATTAATAAATAGGTAATACCCAACAACTTCTTTACCTTCCTTTATCATACTAAATGGATTGTGACAGCCTTCAAATACCTACCCATATATATGTGTGTATCATCTTCAGAACAGTAGGAAAGCTTGTTTATCTATCATCTAACTAGCTCTCCTACCATTTTGAAGATGAGATTTTGATCTTGAAATATTAATAGGTAATACCCAACACCTTTACTTTCCTTTATTTTACTAAATGCATTGTGATAGCCTTCAAATACTTACCCATACACCTAATATACACAATGCTTCAAGCAAATTACAAAACTGATATATGCCAGTTTAAATAAATTGCAATCATTATGTTTGCTTTTTTTTAATAAAATCCATTCATACTCACAGATTATCTTTCACAACAAAATAACCTCAAGACTGTTGATAAAAAATGACTAAATTTTTTTCTGCTTCAGATATAATGGTTGACAAATTGCTTAGTATTCATTAGTATATGAAAATTATCCAAAATGTTTGTAATTTATTTAATCTGACACATCTAAAAGAAAGTTTGCTGCATTGGAGTAGATAGACTAAACTATTGCCCAGTTTGAACAGGTGAAGAGGCTCATCCCTTGTTTCCTGTTTAGGATGTGGTTTCCAGCTTTCTCTTTCCCAATCTTTTCACTCTTATGTAGCCCCCTGCACATCAGTGGTATTACCGCCTTGCTTGGGGTGATATGATTAAATTAAAAAAAAAAAAAAAAAGTTTTATATATATATATATATATATATATATATATATATAGTGTAATAACTTGTGACATTCAATGTGTCAGAACTATAGCAGCATTATCATCCTCCATTTTGTAAGACATAATAATTTCTACTGAAGAAACCAGGCAGTGTAATTGACAGAAGTAAACTTCAAAGAAAGCATTCTAAAGCAAGGAGCATATTGAAGAACAATGAATCACACCAATTCAAAGGCCATATATTCTGGAAGAAAAGATAAGACAATTGTGATAAAACAAAAACAAAAAACAAATGGAATGTTATCACAGAGGAACATTTCTTTAATATAAGAGCCACCATATATATATATATATATATATATATATATATACACACACACACACGTAATTACAATAAAGCAGCACTAATTATTAGAGACTAATGTCTGAGAAACTAATGGAGTTAGAGTCTATGCTGATGAAAATGATACTAATCCTAAAACTTATATTGGAGCAACTCATGATACTTTTAAACGCAGATTTTATAATCATAAGAGTTCGTTTAAATACCAAAAATATAGCCATAGTACCAAGTTAGCTACTTATGTATGGAACCTTAAAAATATTTAAAAAGACCCCATTCTTAAATGGGAAATAAAAAAATGCTCAAATTATAAAGTAGATAGCAAGTTCTGCCAGCTATGTGGTGAGGAAAAATTAGCCATAGCGCTATTTGAACCTACGCAGAGCTTGCTTAATTCAAAAAACAAAATCCTTAATAGATTTAAACATAAAAAATTGTTTATTAAAATAGGTGTTGGGGGGGGGGGGTGTTTTTTTTGGTTTGTAATAAAGGTTGTTTTACCCTGATTTAATTTGGTTTCTTCTTTTGAGCTCTATATATTTGCCATTTTTTATCTAAATTGTTAGCCAGGCCCTGACGATCCGTTGTGTGAAACCGTGGCCGGTGTTGGCTCATTTTTAGATTTAGTATACTGTGTGTGTGTGTGTGTGTGTGTGTGTATATATATATATATATATATATATGTGTGTGTGTGGGACATGTTGCAAAAAAAAAAAAAAGAACAGCAAAAGCTATTTCTCAATCAATACTAAATATTTTGCTATCAGGAAATTATAACTTGAAAATCTTGTTTGCTTTGGATATGAGATTGGTATGTATACTGGTTATTCAGGAGGAATAATTAGATTACTGGAGAAGAAAAAGCTGAATCCATTACAATAGATCATTTGTCTTAGTCAAATGAATGAGTTATCTCTGCCTCACATCTTTAAATACCTGGACGGAACAACTACAAGCCCTTGAAGCTATTTTGGTAATGTAGGAAAAGCACTAAAAGAATATGAACATTTAAAAGTTAAAAAATTTGAAAAAAATTCTTTTTAATACAAGTTTCCAAACAATGAATGACTATGACAGATGATGTTCCAGTTGTCTTGGCTGGAAAAAAAAAAAAAAAAAAAATCCAAGAAAATTCTCATGCTGGGTGACAATGGCAAACCGAGCATTATATCTATGTTGGGACCAAAGAAACAGAAGAAAAACTGAAAGCAATTGCAATATTTATCATGAATGTATATGCCCCTCCATGGTTTGGTATTAAACAATTTTGGTCACCTGGTCATGGAGCTCTTCATATTCTCAAATAATTCAGAGCAAGTTTTGTTTGACAGCATATCAGCCTCTATAGGTTATTTAATGCCAAAACAGGTGGGGCTTTAAAGTTTGTTTTTTTTAATGTTTGGTTATAGCGAGAAGGTTGATTTAGATTTTGATGAAAAGTTTTATTTTAGAAAACTGAAGATATATTCTAGTTTGTTATTCAAAAATGTATTGCTGGATATATAAATTTTTTTTTTCTTTTAAAAATGTGTTATGGCAATATTTTTCTATAAAAGCTTATTTTTATGTATATATTTCTATAAAAGTCTATTTTTATACTTTCATAGTGTTTTGACCCCAGTTTGGGGTGGGGTTAACTATTTGCCCATAGGTGGGACCCTAACAGGTGCTACCACTCCGGGTCAGGGTGGACCTGGGAACAACAGCAATTAAGAGGTGGTTCCACGCCCCTCACAACCTCCCAAACAGAGGCCTTGCTGCCGGATGCAGTTTACTGTCATACCCAGGACCAAAATGATTCAGAGATATAAAGTCCTGTCCAATGACCAAAAAGAAGTAGTACATCTTGTACTTCAAAGAAATGCATATTTCTCCATTCCAAGAACATTCTCGTTTCTATGCTCTATGAGGAATAAGAATTCATGCAAGAATTAGCCATTACGAGAGTTTTAAAGCCAGACAAGAATGAGACAATAGAGTTCAACAATTCAGATTACCAATAATCAATTTTGATGCTTCTGATTGCTTTCCTCCGATTTCTTGAGCAGATTTACCATCTTATACTGAACCCTGCTTAACCATGAATTTCACAATTGAGGAATTGTGGGAAATGAGTAGAACTCACCCATTTGGGGGGGGGGGCTGCCTTGTCACACCCAAGCTGTTAAACATTTTGTAAAAGCAGTAACTGAAGGTTGTGCCTCAGTGTGTGGATAATTGATATGGATTAATTCAAGCAAAATATTTTTCTAGACAAAAAAGAATTTTTTTTAATTTTTTTTTTTTTTTAACTTGAATGAATAAAAAAAAATTATGATTGACAACTAATCAGTAAGCTTTTATACCATTGTTAGATCACAAACACTATCAAATTAAAAAATAGAAAACTGTATATTTAATATAAAGAGTCAATTTTTTAAACTAATTTTTGCAGCCTAAGATATTAATTTTGATAATATTTTGGATTTGTTACTTCTAAGATACAACTATTACTATTAGGAATATGATTCCAGAATTTTGATTTTTTTTTACCCCACTGTACATGCTTGTAACATCCAGCTCCTCCACCAAGAACAGTTTGACATGCTCAGATACAGGTCTCTCTGCAACTGCCCAGACCCAGAGTTTTGTTAACTCTGGTCAATAATAGCAGTGGGAGAACTAGTAGTTGGCAAGACTGGAGTGTTTAATTTTTATTATATCTTCTTTCCATGTTTCAGAGTCCCTGGAAGTTGCCTTATTAATTTTTTTTTTAGGGTACTTCATTTAGACCTGTCATCTGTGTGATCAGGATCATTCTTTCCACATACTGATTTCCTTGTACATGTATCTTTACTGCATCCATATCTTTGACAGTTGAAATATATGTTTCTACTTTAGAAACTATTATTTCCTGTGGTGGTTCTGGTGCCTCAAAAGTAATGGTAAAAGTGTTGGTATCCATAATTGTGCCATTTCTTTTTTTAAAAATGAATATTGTTTTTATGTCTAATGCTTTGTTTTTTGATAGAGTTATTGTTCAAAATTTCCTCTATTGTACACAAGGAGAGTTCAGTGCTTCTCAAAACACCTTTGGAGGAATTTAAAAATTGATGTTAGACCTTTACCCTTAATCATGAAATTTGATTATCCTTAGTAGAGTTTCAAAATCATGTTTACTTTTGAATTCTATCTAACCTTTTTTTTTTTTTTTTTTTCAATAGTAATCCAAAATGCTAAGATTTTTTTCTATTACAAAAGGTGACAACTTTGTTATTAATTTGTCTTCTACTGGTTCTGTTACATGTGGGAGTTTATATATTGCTCAATTTAACCACCAGGATTCCCTCCTTAGGCCTTACACTTCACCACCCATGGCAAAAAGGTTAACTCATTTGTGCATGTGTGTGTGTGTGTGGGGGGGGGGTACCTCTCTGCAGAGGTGGGTTGGTATGTTCTATAGCCCCAACCAACAGGGCAGTGGAAAATTCATTACAAGCAATGAAAAAAGATTACTTCATACCACAATACTGTAAGCAGTCTCCTGAGAACAAAATAAGCTACCATTAATCAAAGAAAAAGATTTGTCCTTGGTAGCATTAAAAAGGCACTGTGCATTACATTTTCTTTCTACAAAATCAAACATTGAATTCAAACAAGTACTCTTCCCTAGAGCATTGTGGTGCAGTGGATATTGACTCAGGACATGAGACTGGGGTACAGAGTTTGAATTCCAGTTGAATTCCTTGCATTCACTTATGCACAAATACCCATGGGAAAAATATTAAACAGTCTCTTCCTTCTAGTTATGGGTTAAATAATAGGACAGATTGGGTTCTATAGCCTTGGATGGCAACCAATCTACCGCAGAAAGAAATGGCAACCTACTGAGGGATAATCTTCTACCCAGTCAGTCATGTCTCTTTCAAGACATGATTGCCAATTGATAAAATGCATCTAGAATTGACCAATTAAAAAAATCAGTATCAGAACAATGACATGATCCATCTTTACAGACCCAGAAGATATTAGCTCGAATGTCTGATTACACCCACTGTACTAAGCTGAGTTTGTACCATTCGATTACCACTTGATCCTACAAAACTTAAATGGGAAGAAATTCAGTTTTTAGAATTCTGTCATGGTGAAATATTGTGAAAGAAGGTGCATATATGGTTGCATAAATCTATCTAGAAATATTTAAATATTATTCATTAAATTCACTTAAAAAATGCAGTGAGCTTTTGTTCCAAATCTGTATGTGTGTATATACGATAAAATAATACTTACCAAGCATTTCAACAAATTCCCATTGGCCTTTTGAAACCCTGTCAGTTGAAACAGCCAGACAGTTGATATTGAACTGCTTATTTGGGGGAACATGCCAGTGTAGGAACCTACTTTGACCCTGTTTGTTGCCACATCCAACTTCTACATGATGACCTGACCAACTCACCCAGAAGTAGCGAAACTCTTTGTCACTCAAAATGTTAATTGTCATGGCTTCAGCTCTGACTGGGCCTAAAGAGCCTTCTCGAATTAAAGACCTACGATTGTTTTCTCCAATCAAAATCTCGTGTGTCTTGCGTTCCAAGTCACTATAGACTGCAGAAAGAGCAAGATAAGCATTAGCAGCAGCCTTCACTTGAAAGGTCAAGAAAGTTTTGTTGCTGACTGGTACTTCTGGAACAAGTTGGTACTTGTATGCATCTGGGGTAATCACGGTGATAAAACTCTCTGTGAAGGTAAAAGAAAAATTAACATTTTAAGGGTAGAACAATAAAAGACAAATATGATACTTATTACAAAATTTGAGATATTAACTAAAATTGCTTTATACTACCAATCAATGTGAATTGAAATCAACAGAAAGACCAGTTTCTTAATACTTGTTGACATTTGGTTCAGTTGTTAGAATTGTTAATTTCATAATATAATGGATTCTTATGTTTATGCCAAATATTTATAGTACAGTGTAATTATATGTAGTTTATCATTCAACAACAGCAGCGGTTGAATGTATTAAGTCTGACATTGATTGAATCAAGGCAGTTTTCAAGCTTCACTACTAATTCAGTGCTCAACTTAATTTCAAACAGTTTACAAAGATAAGACACCATCTTCACTACATTTTGATTAAAAAAAATTTAGAATTTTGTTTCAGTAGAAAAAAAAAAAGTTACATCAAAATATGTAAAGTCCGAAATGGGATATTAAGTACATAGTTGAGTGACTCACATTTTTAATAAATCATATTCTTTATAAGATTTTTCTGTTTAATGTTTTTTGCATGTAGTTTTCAACATTTAAGTTCTGATATTTTCATTATCACTTATTTTATCAGAACTGACTATCAGAAAATCTATTTTTTGTTTTTTAATCAATTACATATAAATTTTCTTTTTAATATTTTTGAATGCAAATTTTCAGCATTAAATTTATATCAAATTAATAGTAATGCATAAAAAAAAAAAAAAAAAAAAAAAGATCATGGATTACATGGAAAAATGTGTGCATGAAAAGTAATACTCTTAAGATTATATTAAGCCTGGAAAAGAACAGGATAAGTTATTAAACCTGGAAAAGTAAAGATATTCTTGTGAAGTAAAAAAAAAAAAAAAAAAAAAAAAAAAAAGTATTGCAGCTAAAAATAATTCAAATTTTAATTTTAGCTGCAATATTTATTTTTTTATTTTTTTTTACTTCACTAGAATATCTTGTCCTTTACTTTTCCAGATTTAATATAATCTGGAGAATATTACTTTTCATGCATGCATTTTTCCATGTAATATTATATTAGGATGTGTGATGGATGAGAAATTGGGGAGCTAAGTTTGAATTCAAGTTGACTTCATTACATTCACTCATACACAAATACCTTAGGAAAAGTATTAATCCATCTCTTCTCTCTCCAACTATGGGTTGAATAGCAGAACAGATTGGGTTCTATGGTCTTAGTTGGCAATCAGTCTACTGCAGAAAGAAATGGCAACCTACTGCAGTAAAATCATCTTAATCAGGCATGGATTGAAAGACAATCCCCTAAATGTGTCTTACATATGACACTTAACTGAGTGGTATATTAACTAAAAAGCTTCCAAATTTCAATACTAGATTGTTTAAGAGAGACATGGCCTGTAGACTGAAGCATTAGTTAAAACATATCAAATACTCTGTGATATGTATCAGGTAGTGCTGAAAAGTTATATTTTGTAAAACAAAATGAGAATAATCTACCTAATGAATTGAATAAAAGGTTCAGTTCAAAATTTGATAGTACACACTTCTTTTTATAATCATATTGCCCCAAGCAAGGCATTTTACTGCCACTGTTTTGCAGGGGGTTACATAGGAGGAAAGTTATAAGAGTGACAGGTTATAGGGGATGTCAGGAAGTGGATAAGAAGGATGAGAATACTGATGAGAGGAGTGGATGGAGAAAAAAGCATGTGAGCAAGGATGCAGGTTAGTGAGATAGGAAATGACTTGACTTTACATTTAAATTCTTGGAGATTGTTGGGGAAGCAAGTAAATGGAAAGGAATTTCACAGGTGAGAAGTGCAAGAATAGCCACTGGAGTAGAATTTGCATTTACATTTTATTGGTTTCACAGTAAAATGGTGGAACCCAGTTACTAATCTTGTAGCTCAAGTAAATTCATATATATATATATATATATATATATATATATGAATATATACACACACACAAAATTGGAAAGTACAATAGTCAAAATTTGAGTACAAATTAGAATTAGTAATTCATCTCATTTGAGTATTTTCTTCTCAAAAATAACCAGCATCAGTGTTTTTATCATTAGGTAAAGAGTTCCACCTGTCTTTCACTCTCAGAGTATTTTTGGGTGGTGTTTTATCAATTTATGTGAGTGACCATGAATTTTCTCGTTTGAAAATGCAAAGATAGTTTACTTCCAACTTATAATAACCATTCAGTATTTTGTATACCTAACTGATCAAAACAATGTCTTGACTGAAGGGGGTGCTAGCTTGATTTTGCCTGTAGCTAGGCGAAGGCACCTCACACTTCCCGTCTGTGGAACTCTTTTCCATATTCTTGCTTTCCTGATGGCTACAACCTCCATGAATTTAAATGCAATGTCAATACCCATCTCTTAACCACTTGACTAGTTCTTTCTACATCAGCCTGTATATCTTTTCCTTTCTCTCTACCTTTGCAACTGTCATCACATGTATTCCCATCCTTCTCTTGCTCCCTTATCTGACACCCCATGTAACAGGTTAGTCTCTTTACTCTTCTATCTAGTCTTTTACTCTTATGTAGCCCTCTGCACACAAGTGGCATTACCGCCTTGCTTGGGATGAAACGATTAAAGAAAAGAAAAGAAAAAAAAAGAAAGAAAAAGTCAATATCTTTATAGTTTGGGCTCCAAACAGCTCATATTGAAACACTAGTTAAATGAATGCAGTGTAAAGTGTTTTCATTTTCTTTATAAGATTCATAAAGCAGCGTTTAATCAAACCTATTTTTTTGATTAGCCTGCTACAGTTTCAGAAACATGTTGATCTTCAAGATAAATCATGTGTGACTAGAATACCTAAACCTGTTCTTTTACTTGATTAAAGTAAACTCCATCTACTATGTAAATACATTTAAACTTATAGATCTTCACAACACTTATCACATTAAATGTTAGGTCATAATGAACTTCAGGCTAAAAGTTAATTTAATCATTGTTGAATTAATAAGCAAACTTCTTTGTCAGTGATGTAACAATATAGTTTAGTATCATAAGTAAATTTAGTAATGGATTTGATCAGATATGTTATTAACAGATCAAGAATAGTAGTTGACTCAAAATAGTTTGAGTTTTGTTTAACGGCATATCAACCTGTGTGGGTTATTTAATGCCAAAAAGATGGGGCTTTAAGGTATTTTTTTTTGATGTTCGGTTATTGTAAGAAGGTTGATTTAGTCAGATTTTAAATTTTTTGTATTCTTTTTTATATTTTAGAAAACTGAAAATGTCTTCTAATTTTGTATTCAAAATTGTTTTTCCTTCAAAAATGTGTTTTGGTAATTTTTTTATAAAAGTATTTTTATGTATATATTTCTATAAAAGTGTATTTTTATACTTTCATAGTGTTTTGACCCCAGTTTGGGGTGGGGTTAACTATTTGCCCATAGTTGGGACCCTAACAGGTGCTACCACTCCGGATCAGGGTGGACCTGGGAACAGCAGCAATTAAGAGGTGATTCCATGATTCTCACAACCTCCCAATCAGAGACCTTGCTGCCGGATGCAGTTTACCATCATACCCAGGATCCCTCAGTTTGCCCATAACTGGGAACCTAACAGGTACTACAACTCAGGGTCAGAGTGAACAAATTAACAACAGCAATTAAGAGGTGGTTCCATGCTCCTCACAACCTCCCAATGAGAGACCTTGCTGCTGGATGCAGTTTACCATCATACCCAGGACCACCCAAAATGGAGCCTTATGAAACACCAATAATGACTTTCTGCCAAGAAGTTTAATAGTTCTAAGACTTTCTGATCTTTGTAGCTTTCTCCCCTCATTTGGGGTGAATTGATTAAACTGATAATCATTCTGTCTATTCAAAGAAAGGTTAAAGTGAAGTTTTTTTTTTTCTCAGAAATTAGAATATCAGTAATTCTGGAGAAATATAGGTTTTATCAGTTTTGTGCTTTAACTAAAGATAAAATTTTAAAAAATTGTCACAAAGGTGACATTTTTAGCTGGCTTTCTATAAATATTCTGTAGAGAATAGCTTTTGCAAAGAAAAATTTTAATCATTTTATCTCAAATAAGGTGATAATGCCACTAAGACAAAGTTAGAGTAGAAGAGAATATAAAGATTTTAGTTAGGAGTACAAGCTCATTCAAGAGGATAAAATGGTGATTGACATTTAAATTTTAGAAGATTGTAGGAGGTAGGCAAGCAAGAGGTGAGAAGTCAAGTAAAAATTCCTTTCTTTGTATTTATGGCTGAACAGTAACCTTACCTAAAGGAATAGCATTTTTTTCCTCTATCAAATTAAAACATTAGTAAAACTTGTGCACAATTGTACTTACTAATTGGTGGCAAATTATCATTGGATGCAGGTTCCTCAGTCTTTTCAACCAGGAGTTCTACACGTTTAATAAGGGAATATTTCTTTAACAGAACAAGAGCCCTCTTCACGAAACCAATATAGTCTGAAGAAAAAAAACAAGATCAGTAAAATTATTGATGGGCTAAAAAGAAAAACTTTAAATTTATTTAACATTAAAACTAGCATAATCATCTTAATTATTTCTATCAAGTTTGATTTTTTTTGTGTGTGTGCAGAAAAAAATGGAGGGAACCTCCTCAGATGAATGTTGATTTGATTTTTGGAAGTCTCATACTGTTATTTTCAGTCAAAAATAAAGTCTGAAATAATTTAAGATTAGGTTATGCAATATAAAGATAAATATCCAAATAACATTGACAGAGCCATGATAAAAAAAGATAAAGATATTAGTTTTGATAATCTAGAGTATAATGTAAATGTTTCATAGAGGAACTTCAGGCAATATGGAAAGGCAAGGCCATATAAGTTGAAACATGATAAAAACAATGATAATACATTGAATAATACAGAGAATAATGAATGTATATAAAAGAAAGCCAATCTAAGCATTTAATATTTTTTTAAATAAAAGTTGACTGGAAAGCATAGTGTTGGAAGGGAGTCCCACAAGTGAGAAATGCAAGAAAAGGAACTTAGCATAGAACATACAGTTAGTCAACTCAATTGATGAGACCTAGTTACCAGATTTAAATTTGTAAAGTTGAGATACCAAAGAGGAAAGTTTGTTTCAATTTTTAACGACCTAGCAATCCTTATGGGATCGTTTTAGGTCAAATGTTTTTGGGTAAGGTTATATTATTTTTACAGACTTTTGGAAGATGTCTTGCTTTTTAAACTTTTCTATTGCTTTCAAGTTGTATTTCTTTTTAAATTTCCATAGTGCTGCTTTTCTTAATCTAATAGTTTTTTTGCATTCATCTTTGTTGCCTGTTTGGTCCATTGCTTTTTGGTATGCATACCTTCGCAATGGCTATTAAGGTTTCTGTGAAGTATTCGATGGATTTACTGTTTTCTTTGACAAAGCTTTTGGTAACATTTTTTTTATATTCCCTCCAATTTGCTTTATTTAGCTTCCACTGAGCCGAGTGGTTTTCAATTTCTTTTGAGCATGTCAGAACAACTGGGAAATGGTCACTACCCCATGAGTCATCTAGAACTTTCCAATCATAGTCCATAAGTGTAGATGGATCACAAAGGGATAGGTCCAGCACTGAGTAAGTGCCTGATGCTGGATGTAAATAGGTGTTTGACTTGTTATTTAGTAGGCATAAGTCATTGCGATTAATGATTTTCTCTAGATTTTTTCCTTTTTTATCCAAGTATATAGATCCCCATATAACATTGTGGCAATTAAAGTCACCAAGTAATAAAAACGGTCTAGGAAGTTCAATTAGATTGTTTAATTCAGATTCATTTATGGTATCTTGAGGAGGCATGTAAATAGAGCAAATGTTAATAGTTCTATGTATAGTGGCTTTTGCAGCAACAGCTTGTATATCAGACTTTAATTGTATTTTACTTTGGGGGATATATCATTTCTAATTAGAATCGATACACCCCCCGATTCCTTCTGATTGAGATTATGTATATAATTGTGTATATTTTTTATTTTTATTTTATCTTCAGCTTTTAAAAAGGTTTCTTGTTGACAGATGATAGTGGGATGATAATTCGTTATAAGAAGTAGTAGCTCATTTATGTTTGGTTTTAAACCCTAAGTTCCATTGTAAGGTTTTTGATCCATGCCTATATACAGATATTTTTAAGAGTTTACTTTTGTATATAATATTTAGTAGTAGAGGTGTCCATCTCTTCTATGCTTTCTCTCTTATTTACATTTCGATTCTTATGTTTTGTTCCTTGAATTTCTTTTGGTTCTGCTTGTTTATTAGGGGGATGTTCCTTTGATTTTATCCTTTGGTTCATTTGTTGTTCTTTATCTGGAAGCAGACTGTTCCCGTATTTGAGATGAACTGGTTATTTTTGGTTTGGTTTTGTCTGGACTTTTTGAGCTTCTGTCTTGATCATCTTTCCTGTCTATTTTCATCAGTTCATATTTGTTTTCCTTTTCCGTTAGAACCATTTCCATTTTTGGTTTGTAATGTTGATTCTTTGAAGAAGGATTCGTTTTTGGAGACAAAGTTATTAACTTTGGTAGTGGTGATGGGGAGGATTGGTGTTTGCTGTTGTTTGGATTGCAACTTTCTTTCAATTGTAGCACCTTCAGTTTCCTTGGTCTGGAATTGGGGTTTTTTCCTTTAGATCTGGATCCATATCAGATCTAGGTGTCGAACTGGTCAAATTTTTCTTTAGTATCTCCAATAGAGATCTTAGTTCTTTCACCACTTCTGATAGATTGTCTTGTGTTGTTTCTTGTCCTTGCCTTGTGCTGTTTGATGCTCTGGCTATATTTGCATATGTTGGAGCACTCAGTGAACGCTCTACTATCCTTCTTGCCTCTGGGTATGGGTATATTATGGGTATGTTTAATTGCGGATAATTTTTTTTCTTTTTTCCAGACTTCACATTCTTTTGAGTCTGTGTGGTTTAATGTACAGTTTGCACATTTTAAAGGGAGTTCACAGTTAATATGATCCCCAATTTCTCCACAAATGTTACATCTTGGGGATCTGAAACATCTTGTGGTGTCCAAACTTTTGACAATTGTGACATCTCAGAGGATTTGGTATGTATACTTCTACTTTTTCTATTAAATATCCAATTTTTATTTCAGTAGGAGGTTTTGGGGTGTTAAAATTGAGAATGTAAGTGTTTGGAGTCATTTGATTGTATTTTTTTTATCATTCTTTGTGCATCTGTGACCCCTTGTTTCCTTAGATTGTTCTTTATTTCCTCTAGCATGTATAGAGAGAGATCTGAGCTTCTCACCACACCCTTTGAGGAGTTCAAGGAGTTTTGTGGGTAAGCTTTTATCTTTAGGTTAAAAAACTGGTTTTGTTTCAATAACTTATTTCCTGAAGTTTTATTTGTAACCTCTACTAACAAGGTGTTATTCCTTAGTTTTTTTTTTTAATAGTTGTTTTTGTTAAGGATCTCATTGTTTTTTCAACAATGAACGGGGACAATTTGGTGATTGGAGTGTTCTCCATTGGCTCCAAAACAATGAATCTTGGAAACTGCTTTTGATCAAATTCATTGTCTGACTCAGGTTAACAGGCTAGGCTCTCTGAGCTGTATTCAATATGGGGTCTTATTTTTATTTATTGCTAGGAGTTTTATTTTTTATTTTTTTTAAATTTCACCTTCCTTGCTCCCCACCCTCCTTGGAGCCCAACAGCGGGAGATATTAGGGGGAAACCCATTCGCCCTATTATCCCAGGGATACAAGAAAGGTATACTCACACTAGTAAGAGGGAGTTAGCATTTTGGGTTTCTGTTTTCCAGACCCATTTTTGATGAAAAATTCAGATTGAAAACTTGTGTAACAGCTTTTCTTTACTAGTAGATTGACCCTTGCTACCACCTAATACTTAAACATGGTCTATCTCTTATTTGTAGCTGGGAATCAGTCCATTTTAATGACATCTATTGAGTTATGTTTTAGTTACCTGATTTTATACGAGTAAGTATTAGGGCTTGACATGACTAGCTGATTGATCGGATCGGGTCTCTCCAACTGCCTGTCTAGCCCAGGTAAGGGCCAAAGTGATGTGTTGCAGGAACATGGCCTCTCTGCATCTGGGTCATTACCTGCTCAACCACCAGGATCCTGTCACCAGACATCACGGGTCGCCACCCACGGCCAACAGGTGGCCCCATTGAGGGACTTTTACCATCTGCAGAGGTGCAGTTGACGCATTCTGAAGCCCCGCCAACAGAGCATCAAAGAGGAAAGTCTATCAAAATTATGATGAAAATATTTATAGGAAAGCATAAGCAATGTTACTGTGAGAAAGTGACTGAAGCTGAGATGCCAGGTCATGCTTGATAATATTGCTTACCATTTTATCAAGATTAAATACACAGAAGCACCAGACCAGATTGTAACAGCAATATTAAAAGCATAGACAAATGAACTTATGTGTAAGATAGATTCTGGTGAGAAAAATTGTCTAACATGACACAGTGAATCAACTTTCCTATCAGCAGACCTAGCAATTGATTCAATATAATTTTTTCACCTCACATAGAAAAGATATACATAGAGCTGCCATTCAAGTTCCTTCTGCATTACATAAGGACAAAAATAGATGCATATAAAAAAAAAAAAAAAAAAAAAAAAAAAAAAAAAAAAAAAAAAAAAAAAAAGAAAATGAGTAAAAAAAGAGAAAACTATTCTTAGCCAATATATTTTGTCCACCATGGGACTATCAAGGGAAATGAAGGATTTATATTTTTTTGTACATGTTTATATACAAGAGCAAGGATGTCATTGGTTTATTAAGGCTTTTAATTCATGTTCTTTAACACTCTTGATAAAGAAATGACATCCTTGCTCTTGTATATAAACAAAAAAATCCTACATTTGTTTTGATAAAGGCATTGGCTAAGAATATATTTTTTTATATATATATATATATATATATATATATATAGGCAAATATAACTAAGAATGTATATTCTACACACTTTTAGGAAAGTCTTCCTGATTCATCAGTTCTTGAAAATAATCTGTGAAAGCCCTTTTCTTTGTGACACCATCAGCTCTGCCTAAGAACCAAAATCTGAGAGTCCAATAATCCTGAAATTTAAAATAGAATTGTTAAAAAAAAAAAAAAAAAAAAAAATTGAAAAGTATTTTATATTTACTCAAGGATAAAAGGAAACTGATAGAATGATTCTGAATTTTTTTTTAAAAACATCTAAGAAAACTTGTATGAACTCTGCAGCCTTTCAAGAAAATAGGCTAAAAAACTGGAAAGGAAAAAAAACAAAAAAAAAAAACAAAAAAAAACAAATGAACATAAAATGGTTTACTCATAATTTCAAAACACATCTTATCCAAAAATTGGAAAGAAGTAATTAAATATACCTAGTCAGTTGAATTTAAAATTTGTTTATTTGTGAGACAAAGGAAATGTTAAAAAAAAAAAAAAAAAAAAATGTCCAAGTACTAATTACATATTTATGGTAATTTTGTAATTGCAGCTTAGATGTGGCACAAGGTTGAAAGTATAGAACAATCAGTGAGGCTAAAACCCACTAAATTGTAATGATAACAAGACAAGCTTGCTAATAATTACAGCATATTGAGGTGCCCTAATTCCATGGTTATATTTTTATGATTATTGCGAAAAAAAAAAAAAAAAAAAATCACCTCAAGCAAGGCATTTTACTGCCACTGTTTTGCAAGGGGTTACATAGGAGGAAAGTTATGAGAGAGAGTGACAGGTTATAGAGGGTGTCAGGAAGTCGGTAAATGTGGCCATAAAGAGAGGGATCAGTTTATATATTGATTGTACTGTAGAATCGATCCCCCACTTTATATCCACATTATAATAGTATAGAATTTTTTTTTTTTTTTTATAATCATAATCATATTGCCCCAGGCAAGGCAGTTTATTGCCACTGTTTTGCAGGGGGTTACATAGGAGGAAAGTTATGAGAAAGAGTGACAAGTTATAGAGGGAGTCAGGAAGTGGGTAAGAAAAGGAGAATACTGACGAGAATGCAGTGGATGAAGAAAGGTGCATGTGAGCGAGGATGCAGGTTAATGAGATAGGAGATGACTATTGACTTTACATTTAAATTCTTGGAGATTGTAGCTGTCAAGGAAGCAAGTAAATGGAAGGGAATTCCACAGGCGGGAAGTGCTAAAAAAAAGCTGCTGGAGTAGAATTTGCATTTACATTTTATTGGTTTCACAGTAAAAGGGTGGGACCTAGTTGCTAATCTTATAAAATATACATGTACTTTACTAATTTTACGTAGTCACTATGAAGCCACTGTCGTACTAAATGAGGTATCAAGTGACTAAAACTACATTTGCATTTCTCCAACAACCACTTCCTGGACAAATATCATCTGCAGAGCCTATAATTGATAATCTGAAAAGAAATCCAAACTTTTTGATGAATATAGTAAAACATTGAAAACCAATCACTAGAACCTTTCTAATTACAATTTTATGTGGTGTCAGAAAACTAACTCTTGTATGGCATAGAACACAAATTCTTTTTTATCTGCTGGAACAGAAAATCAGGGTTAGATTGATATTGATAGGTTTTAAAATGTTAACTGTGCTTCCCTAACAGTTTTGATCACAACCGCTCTTGCTCAAATAAAGAACTCTTATGACAATAGGACTGCTCAACTCTTCATAACTGAAGAGAGTTGTGCACTGCAATTTGTGTTATACAAAACTTTCACCCTTTTGATTCACACCACTGGTATTTTCCAAGATTGATTTTTTAACTCTTGGAATTACAAACTGATCTGTCTGATTACTATTACTATTATTACTATTATTATTATTACTACTATTACTATTACTATTATTACTATTACTACTATTACTATTATTACTATTTATTTCAACTTCTATATAATGACTTTCTTGCACACCAAACATACTAGGCAAACAATTCAATTTATTCAGCATTTCAAAATATTTGATTGAATTAATTGCCTAAACAAAGTTCAAAATATCAGGGCTGGATTATCCTTTAAAACTTTCATAAAGCAATGATTTAGACATTCTAGATGTTATAACTGCTAAATAGTTTCATGAACAGAAATTATTTTAATCATTATGCTAGTTATAATTTTATTTTATATCTGTGTCGAAATATGGACCAACTTGGTTTGTAATAACCGTAAAATAGTGGTATTTCATAAATATTTTCATTAACAAACAATAGATAGCTATTTTAGTTCATTTAAAGCTTACAGTTGACATGTAGATGTTTGACTTTTGTAGATGTTTATTTTATCTATGTTCAGTATCATTATTAGAGAAGGAATAAATAATCTAATCTGGTGGTCGATGAGGTAGCTGGGAAAACCATTGTTAACTAGCATCTGTTTTACATTGAGTTCTTCAAGGAAAGAAGGTTGAATTCTCATGTTCTCACTTTGATTAAATTTATAAAATATTTCCTAAAGTGGGCATTCACTCTTAAAAATAAAGGGTGAAGAGTTTCCGCTAGTAGGTGTTTTGTATAATGAAAGGGTCAGTCAGTTAAGTGCCATACGTGATACACGCTTGGGCGATCATTTCTCAAAAGAGACATGAATGACTGGGCAGAAGATTATCCCGCAGTAGGTTGCCATTGCCTTCTGTGGTAGACTGGTTGCCAGCCAAGGCTATAGAACCCAATCTGTCCTGTTATTTAATCCATAACTGGAAGGAAGAGATGGATTAATACCTTTCCCAAGGGTATTTGCACACAAGTAAATGCAATGAATTCAACTAGAATTCGAACGAAAGGGTAAATATTTTTATTACTGAATTCCACAACAATGTCTAATAGTTTTTTGTGACTAAGTTCATAAGTTAAAGAAAGAGGGATTTTTTTTTTCTTATGCACTTTTCAGCAATTTGTTTTCAGTAAAATATCTGCATAAACATTTTGGTTTTAGAGAATTTTACAAACAAATAAAAAGCTTAACCACAGTACATTGTCAGTCTTCAGTGACAAAAAAACATTTTGATATACATAATTACCATAATGTAGCACTAAATTGAAGACTAATGTCTGAAAAACTAATGCTAACCTATTAGTAAATAAATCGTCAAAAACACAATGAGGACTACCTTGTAGGTTAAAAGGGGAGAAAAAAAATGAAACAAACCAAGCACAAGAACAATGAGTCAAGAGCATGTTTGAAAGAAAAAAAAAAAAAAAAACCCCAAGACAAAAACCTTAACAGAAAAGTGCTCAAAATGAAAGTACGAAAGTTGAGCAAAAATACAATATACTAAATCTAAAAGTGAGCCAACACCGACTGCGGTTTCACGCACGGTGTTGGCTCACTTTTAGATTTAGTGTGTGTGTGTGTGTGTGTGTGTGTGTGTGTGTATATATATATATATATATATTTTTGTGTATTTTGGCAGCACTTTTTTCATTAATGCAGGTTTCATTGAATAATATAGACAAGTTTTGTCTATTAATTTTGTGTAGGATCCATTCATACCGTCTGATATACTTGATGGTGATGTCGTTAAAAGACAACAAAAAAAATCACAGTATTTGTTGAATTTTTTATCGGGTCTAAGCTTTCGGCTCACATAAGCCATTATCAAAGAGTAAATATTAACACACAGTAAACATACAACATTTAAGCTATTAACAATAAAGATAATTGAATTGAAAATATAAGTCCATCCCTACCGTGGCGGATGGCCGAAGACAGTGACAAAATAGTGGTGTTGTGGTCCCTGGTCTGATTACAGACATTTGAGTACGTTATTGGAAATATCGAAATTGATTGTATTCAAACCAGGTTTAAATTGTTTAATGTAGAGTGCTTCGAGGATTTTTAGTTTCTGCTGATTATTTTCTTGTTTGAGTATGTACGTGTTATCAACAAGCGTTTTTCTCAGAAGTGTGCATTGATAACCGTGTTGTTCTAAATGACGGAATATATTTGAATTTTTATTTAAGTGCAATGTCAGATGCCGTGAGAGCGAATTTGTGGTGTGGCCGATGTAGATATTATTGAGGTTGTTAGATACATTCTCTAATTGGACATATGAATTTATATACTACATTGGTTTTTTGCAAATCACTAACATTGGGGGAAGAGTCGTTGCGGACAAATGAATTAGATGTAGTGCATTTAGTGTAATATATAATGAACTTAATTCTTTTGTTAGAGTCTGTCGGAGAAATATTAGTATTTATGAGTTTTCATCTAGTTGGTAGTTGGAGTGCATCCAAATTCCTTTTCTTGATATATTAATTAACACTGACAACAATAAATTTACTATCTCACCGTATCAAAAACCCACTAATAAAAATCCCTCCACACAATTATATTAGTGAATGCCCCCACTATTACAAAATAGCCATCATAAAAAATCTATTATATCGTGCAAAAGTCAATTCATCTACAAATCAGATCTTCTACAGTGAACTAAAAAACATAAAACAGACACTCATCAATAATAATTTTCCCAACTACATAGTTGATGAACAAATACATTATTTTCTTAAAAAGCTTAACATGGAAAAAACAACACATGATACTAACCCAACCAATCCTAAACATATCACTCTCTTATACCGTAGCCAGATGCACTCCAACTACCAACTAGATGAAAACATCTTAAAAAAACTCATAAATACTAATATTTCTCCGACAGACTAACAAAAGAATTAAGTTCATTATATATTACACTAAATGCACTACATCTAATTCATTTGTCCGCAACGACTTCCCCCAATGTTAGTGATTTGCAAAAAACCAATGTAGTATATAAATTCATATGTCCAATTAGAGAATGTATCTAACAACCTCAATAATATCTACATCGGCCACACCACAAATTCGCTCTCACAGCATCTAACATTGCACTTAAATAAAAATTCAAATATTCCGTCATTTAGAACAACACGGTTATCAACGCACACTTCTGAGAAAAACGCTTGTTGATAACACGTACATACTCAAACAAGAAAATAATCAGCAGAAACTAAAAATCCTCGAAGCACTCTACATTAAACAATTTAAACCTGGTTTGAATACAATCAATTTCGATATTTCCAATAACGTACTCAAATGTCTGTAATCAGACCAGGGACCACAACACCACTATTTTGTCACTGTCTTCGGCCATCCGCCACGGTAGGGATGGACTTATATTTTCAATTCAATTATCTTTATTGTTAATAGCTTAAATGTTGTATGTTTACTGTGTGTTAATATTTACTCTTTGATAATGGCTTATGTGAGCCGAAAGCTTAGACCCGATAAAAAATTCAACAAATACTGTGATTTTTTTTGTTGTCTTTTAACGACATCACCATCAAGTATATCAGACGGTATGAATGGATCCTACACAAAATTAATAGACAAAACTTGTCTATATTATTCAATGAAACCTGCATTAATATATATATATATATATATATATATATATAGTCATCCACAGACAGATCTGTTTCACAGCTCATCAGTACGGTTAAACTCCGACTGTGACATAACCCAGGCTCCAAACCCGACCGAATTGGTGTCAGTCGGTGACTACCCATGGGCCACGGGGCGTTCGGTGGAAGAAGGCAGTCTTTAGCACATATATTACGCACCCAATAGCTAGCATGCTCAAATTCATTTTTACTGAATGAGCGATGTGTACACGCTAGAGTGGCTACTGTTTTTCAAAGTCTACCTTTCTTCTAGAGTGCTCGATCAAGGTATGAGAGTATATATATATATATATATATATATATATATATATATATGAGAGGAAAACATTATATAACTTTACATAAAGAAAAATAATAAAATTTTATGACAAAGAGGAAAGTTTCTTGTCAGATCTGTTATCAAAATAAGAGAAATGAAAAGATGAATCCATGAAAATTGTGTTCAAGTATGAAAGACTGCTGTCATTCAATATTGACCAGTGTCCAATTCTTTTAAAATTACCATGCATTCCATCTGATATTAAGCACTTATCCATAAATATATGCTAAAACTATATAGGTAAAGATTCAGACAGATACAAACACACACAGAGAATGGGTAGTAAACTAATAATTTTTACACAATTTTTCTACAAGTTGGACTATTTTTTTTTCAGGAGAAGAATTTCATGGATATTGATATGACACCGGCACACAACTTAAATTCAAAATTTTAATTAACCAATCTTTTAAATTTACTTAAAAAAAAAAAAAAAAAAAAGTAACTATGTAATTGGAGGGAAAATTAAATTAAAGCCTTAAATAAACCTTACAGTAAAATATCTGCACTGGATTAGATAAAAAAAATCTAACTAACAATAATTATGTGTCTATATATCTCAATCTAGAACTATACAACAGTGCAGTTCTATTTTTCAACACCTACAGATTAAATACACAGCTGAATTTTATTTCTTTTATACATACACCTAATATGAAAAACATTTTGTAAAATAAATACTTTCTTCAATAAGATATGAACTTATTAATGAATTAGCCTAGAAAGTATATGTTGCAATTAGTATAAAAGATGTCAACTAGTTTGAGGGTGAGGACTTATACTCAGAGTGAGAGAATGGATAACCTCTAACCAAAAAGTAAATCTCGACACACAATCCTAATCATGTGATTATAACAATTAAGCAATCAACCAGTTACCATCACCACTGATATCACCATCCACTCCCCATAAAAGAAATTAATATCCCAAACCAATCAGCATTTGAATTTCTACTATCCTGAACTACAACCAGTAGTTAACAAATGCCAGGCCCTTCCTGCCAGAAGTAAAACCAAGGTATAATTTGTTTCAAGCAGCATGTTTATGTTGAACCTAGAGCAATCAAATGACAAAAAAAGTCAGGGGTGAATGATGAGTGTTGGTTTCCTAGGACCACTGACCCACAAAAAAAAAAAAAAAGAAAAAAAAAAGTCAAGAACTAAGCAACTACTATACTTTCAGCTTCTATATGTAGATATTTTTGACAATTGAGAATAAATTGTTGAGGTAACTAAGTCTAGTATTTAGGGTCATCCATTAAAATTACTGACCTTTTATGCTGGCTAGGCCATAAAGATTCACAAGGAATATACTTCTATCTTCAATAGATCACTGACATGGCTTTTGTCAGTCTTTTCTATAAATTTTTTCATGGTAATTGCTCTAATGGGCTTTTTCTTTAGTGCCTCAACTGGATTAGCAATTAGGTCTCACTGGTTTTTTTTTTCTTTTTAACAAGCTAAATTTACCTATTTCTTTTATTCTAATAGTTTTCCTTGCACTTTCCAGTTGCGCACTTTTTGATTTCTGGAATCAAACTATCAAATTTAAACAAAATCTTTATCTTACATTCCTGAAACTTATTTCATTGTCCTTTTATCAATAAAATCTTATACTTATTTCCCTGTAACCTTCTGCACCCTAGTGACATTGCTTCATTTGTAGTGAAATGAGATATATATATATATATATATATATATATATATATACACACACACACACAGTATACAGTACGTATGGATGGGATATTTCTTGTCCAAAGAAACACTATTCTTAAAGTGCTCAATACAAATAGCTACTATTTAGAAATTATAACATGCATATGTTATATCACTACAAAAGTAGCTATTTTGTTTCGACACTTCTTGTCAAGTGATGCTGTTTATTTTAAATTGAATTTTAAGTTTCAATTTAAAATAAACCACATCACTTGGCAAGACAAGAAGTGTCAAACAAAAGCTACTTTTGTAGTGATATAACATATGCATGTTATTTCTGAATAAATAGTAGCTCTACTTTGTATTGAGCACTTTAAGAATAGTGTTTCTTTGGACAAGAAATATTCCATCC
>JBBBDQ010002097.1:867500-882010 GCA_037127315.1 Ascarosepion bandense
AGAAATTAATGGAGTTCTTTTGGTGACTGGCATGTGTATACAACATGTTAAAACTTCCCTTCTGATTCCATGCGTCTATGGCTTAGGGAGTAGCAACTTTGACTGACACCAAATCGGTAGTCTTTCGATCACAGCCAGAAGAAGCAAGGAGATCTAGCCACACTGATGAGCTGTGATACAATGAAACAGACTTGTATGTGGATGACATATGAGAGAAATATTACACACACTGTGGGTGACCTTGCAATAAAGGCATTCTGTAGAGATTTCTATTATAAATCAATTTGGCTAGATATAAAAAAATTCTCGGCACCTTATTTGTGTGCATGCATTCATGACAATATAAATTTCATCCAATGAAGTCCTGAAGGATAAAACATACTTTTCACATGCACAAAAAAAAAAAAAAAAAAAAATTTGAACCAATAAAATAAAATTCAACTCTGAATTTGAAGCCACACAAGAAAATCTATTTAGCTCTTATTACCATTTTTTTTTTCTCCTTTTCCCAAATTCTCTCACATTTTCACTTCTATCACTTACTCTATAACTTGCCCAACATTTATTTTACTTTTCTATTTCTTTCACTGTCAACCTTATCTCAATTTTAGATTTTGATTCATCTTTTTTAATTTATTCCTTTCTTTCCATCTATCACACTTTTTTTTTAAAAAACCTCTGCTCAATTTATTTTTCTATAAAATAAAAAAATGCTAGACCCATAAATCAATGGTTGATATCAGGAAATGCTATGTATGTTTTTTTTTTTTTATATAAGACATTTTACTGCCACTGTTGTGCAGGGGGTTACATAGAAGGAATGTCATGAGAACAGGTGACAGGTTATAGATGTTGTCAGGAAGTCACTAAGAGAAGGACGACTGTGGTCATAAAGTGAGGGATCAGTTTATATATTGATTGTAATGTAGAGTTGATCCCCCACTATATCCACAATAGTATAGAATTTTTTTTTTTTTTATAATCATATCGCACCAAGCAAGGCATTTTACTGCAAGGGGGTTACATAGGAGGAATGTTATGAGTGACAGGTTGCAGGGGGCATCAGGAAGAGAGTAGGAGAGGGAAGAGTACTGATGAGAGTGGGGTGGATGTAGAAAAGCATGAGAGTTAGTCCAAGTTAGTGAGACAGAAGATGACTATACATTTAAATTCTTGGAGATTGTAACTGTTAGGAAAGCAAGTATGCGGAAGAGAATTCCACAGGCGGGAAGTGTGAGAAAAACTGCTGGAATAGAATTTGTGTTTACAATTTATTGGTTTCACAGTAAAAGGGTGGGACCTAGTTGCTAATCTTGTGGCTCGAGAAAAATCATATATAGGAGGTACCAGTGAGCTAAGTTCATTGGAGCCGTGAAAGTATTTTTAGAAGAGACACAGGGAAGTCTATTGAGTTATGATGGTTAATGGATAGCAATATGGATTTAGTAATTATAAAGCTCCTTCCATTTGAATTCCCTGCATTCACTTACACACAAATACCCCTGGGAAAGATACTAATCCATTTCTTCCCTCCAGTTATAGGTTAAATAACAGGACAGATTGGGTTCTATAGCCTTGGATGGCAACAAGTCTACCATGGACAGTAATGGGCAACCTACTGCCGTATAACCTTCTGCCCAGTCAGTCATGTCTTTTTCGAGACATGATCGCCCATGCATGTATCACATATGGCAGTTAACTGACTGAATTCTAAAGTCATGTTCATCACATTCACTTCTATCTTACAATCTTGAGGAAATGTATGAAAGCATCTCTTCTCTCCCCAGCTTTGGATAAATATCAGGGCAGATTGGGTACTATAGCTTCAGGTGGCTATTAGTCTAGAAAGGAAAACTCAATTCAAAATCAACCTGGGGTAGGTTAGGCTCTGTCGGGTTATCTTGCCCAGGACACACCACTGTGACTGCTGTAGCAATACATGTGGTGCCTGGAGGATTATGGGATTAAAAAAAGTTATTTCACAATGAAGGCCACTAATTTACAATTATATGCATACAACCACACTTTTCATTTGATAGTTTTTTTTGTATTTTTTTTATGATAAACTAGCAGTATAGCCCGGTGTTACTCGAGTGTAATGAAAGATTTAAAACAAAACCATGGTCCTGGAGCTCAGACTCAACCTAAAGAATATTTGTGTGAAGTTTGGTGAGAATCAGATACAAATTGTGGATTTGTATAAAGGACATACAGACACAAACATCTTGCCTCTTTTTTTTTGTGTGTGTGTGTGTGTGTGTGTGTGTATATATATAATCGATTTCCTGCACTATTGTAAGAACTGCAACCTTGAAACTTCTGAATATCGTTTATGTCTTTCTCTATGAGTGTATCAAATTTGATTAAAATCGGACTACTCCTTCTATAACCCGATTTTTTTTATATTTATTGAGGGTACCTTGACACAAAACCTAGCTAAGAACACTAACAGGCACTTATAGTATAACTGAAAAGTTTCAAGAAAATTGGTTCAGCCGTTTTGGAGTCTATATGTAACAGACACACACACAAAGTTCCATTTATAAATAAGTTTCGATTTAGATTTTCAACTAAAAAATTTTTTTAAGTCTTTTTCATACAACAGCTTCACAGAAGAGTGCCAATCCTAAATAGTGACAGTGAAGCTAAGAGTTATCTTTGAACAAGATAACTTAACTTTCAATATCACTTTCACTTTTCAACCCTTATATTCCCACTTTCTGCTCTCACTCTTGATACCTTTCCCTACTATTGTTCTTTCTACTTCTTTTAATTTCACTCACTATTCACATTCTCCCCACCCTCATATCTGAACATTAAAAAATGACTAAAACTCCAAACTTTATCATCCAAGCAAACACATCACCCAATAAATCCCAGGCCTAACTAATAAAAGAAGTTTTAAGCAAAATTTAACTTTATTCATCAAAAGTATCCTAAGGTGATGAACTGATTCCACTGCTTCTCTAACAATTTGATATCTTTTTGTAAAACAATCTGTCTTTGGCCTCAATTTTTGGTATCACTTTGTTGGAGCCAAATTTTTCCTGGAGCATTTTTTTTTTTAAAGGTCTGCAAACAGCGAGTAGCCAGTGGGGGACCAGATCTGGGGAATAGGGTAGATGCAGAAGTAATTCTAAGTGCAGTTCATGTAGTTTTACCGTTGTTGTGACTGACCAAGATGCACCATGTCACAAGTCAATTTTCTTTTTCATTTGTGACCATTTTTTGACATTTTTTTTCCTTCAAATTCACCAATAATGCTATATAATATTCACTATTGATGGATCTTCCTTTCTCAAGGTAATTGATGAACAAAACACCTTGCACGTTCCAAAATACAGAGGCAAAAAATTTGCCTGCTGATATTTGCATCTTTTGTCTCTTTGGACAGCTTTCACCTGTTGCTGACCACTCAGCTGACTGCTGTTTTGACTCCAGAGTGAAGTAGTAGATTCATGTTTCATCCATTGTCATATATTTACTCAAAACTTTTTGTGTTGAAACAGTTACAAACAATGCTCCAAATTGTCAACACATTGTTTTTGATTGACTGTGAGCAAATGTGGTACCCACTTTGAACACAGCTTTCTCATTGACAAAGGTTCATGCAAAATGTTAAATACACTGCCTCCTGATATGTTCAACTTCTGCAATCTCATGCAACTGAAATTTGTGATCAGCTAAAACGAGTTTGTGGATTTTTTGGTATCTTCTGGGACAACTGCCATTTTTGGGTGATCTGAGCATTTAGCATACCACCTCTTAATCATTGTTTCCAATGTAGTAGCATCCAAATAACTTATCAAGCCATTGCTTTGCTTGAACAGTTTTCTCCACATCAGAAAGCAATGCTTTAACAACATACAGAATTCAGATTTTTCCATTGTTTTGAAAATTTGCAACAGTAGCTTCACTTAAATGTAATTTGTAAACTAATAATTCGATTGGGCCCAAATTTTGTCACATGCCATTTGAAGGTTAGTGCTTAAAAATCAAATCATGCAAAGCACTATCTATATAAGAGGCCTGAGACTTACTGAGTGAGGTGTTAAAAGCAATATTTAAAATAGATAAATATTAAAAGATAACAGAGATCCTGCCAGGAATACTTTAAAAAGTCACAAAAGATAACACAGTAAAAGAAGTTTTCATTTGACTGAACAGACTTTTTTTTCACCTGTTATGTCTTTTCATGCCACCCACAAATATAAAATTACATCTTGAATAAGTTTTTACTCAAAATATATAATGAAGGATTGATAAGAAATATTAGACATGAACACAAGTAGAGAGTGCAATGAATGAATTGTCCTCTAAATTACACAAAAATGAAAACACAGACATCTCATGCCATTGGCTTTAACCATGGCTTCCATATGATTTTGGAATCTCCCACAACTCTTCTGGATGATCTTGTATAAGTTGGTGCCATATTCCTTTCTTCAAGTCACCTTTCGTATTACAAAAAGTTTTATTGATCTGCTGTTACTTTTATGCTTTCTAGATGTAAATAATGTTATGAGGATGATGGCAATAAACATGGAAATATTAACAAAATCAAGGAGACTTGATTGTTAATCAAATATTGATTAGCTACAAGGATGTTTTTCACAGTTGCTTTCATTCTTTCTAGATGTAGATAATGTTATGAGGATGATGGCAAAAAACATGGAAATATTAACAAAATCAAGGAGACTTGATTGTTCATCAAATATTGATTAGTTACAAGGATGTTTTTCACAGTTGCTTTCATTCTTTCTAGATGTAAATAATGTTATGAGGATGACAAAATATTTCTTTGATATATGCTTTTACACTCATGATTTAAAATCATATATATATATATTATATATGTGTGTGTGTGTGTGTGTGTGTGTGTGTGTGTGTGTATATATAACTTTGTAAAAGGATAGGACTATAAATCATACAATAAATTTGATAAGTCAATATGGCAGTAGGGACCAGACAAGTTTTATTTGAAATAATCTAGGTGAGGTATTGTATACTACTATAGTTAGGGGTGTAGCTGACCAGACATGGAAAACAAGTTGGAGATTAAAAAGGTGGGAAGGTATTTTCAAGGATAGGCAGGTGAGAAAAAAAAAAAAAAAAAAAAAAATCAGGATTAGATATTAACACCCACATAGAAATGAATGCTGATTAAATAAAAAAAAGAAAAAAAATTATATATATTTAAATTTTTTTTTTGTTTGACAGTACAAAAAAAAACAAAAAACCATGGCATTAAAAGCAAGAAATTTTTTATTACTAAAGTCTATGATAAATTCTAAAACAAAAAAACCAGTCAACTGCCATTTTTTTTTGTTTTCAAGTTTATCATGGCCTTTAGCAATAAAAGTTTTCTTGCCTTTATCACTGTGTGTGTGTCTTTCTGTCCAGATATGTTATCTCAAATGTTGATCAAATGGTTCACTCAACTCTTTCTCCAATATACATATATTTAGGCAAAGGCAACATGATGTCTGAATTGAAACATTCCTATATAGTCATAAGACTGCTATTTCATATAACTCTCAAGTTAATGGACAATGTTAAATGTTCAAGGATTTAATATGAAAAGTAATAATCCTGGAAATCAAAAAACAGCCTCCAAATAATCCAATGGAAAAATGATTTACAAGTAGTTTTGCATGCTATAAGGTTTCTTTCAACAGTAACTAATGCTAACATGTGCGTTGTGGTGCAGTGGGTATCAACTCAGAATGACAAATTGGGGAGCCAAGTTCAAATTCCAGTTGCATTCACTTACACACAAATACCATTGAGAAAGGTATTTAATCTGTCTCTTCCCTCCAGTTATGGGTTAAATAACAGGACAGACTGGGTTCTGTCGCCTTGGATGGCAACCAGTCTACCGCAGAAAGCAATGGCAACCTACTGCTGGGATAATCTTCTGCCCAGTCAGTCATGTCTCTTTCGAGACGTGATCACCTAAAGCATGTATCACATATGGCACTTGACCGACTGACTGAATATAATAGTTGGAATCATGATTAAGGCTTCTACTGGTCATAAAGTGGGGGATCGGTTTTTATTGTTATGAAGCAGTGAACTGATCCCCCACTAATTACTACTTCATAATATATAGTATTCTCTATAATCATCAAAAGAACTGGAGACTGTTTTAGCTGAAGAATGGATAAAAATTCCTCTGGAAACAAGAAAATTTGTAACAGTCAGTAACACGTAGAATTTAAGCTGTAATTACTGACATTACAGGTCCTACTCCATATTGAAATATACAGTGTAACCCTGAGATAAGATAGGGGTTCTCTCATATCCAGGTCTGGTCTATTTTATATACATTACCACAAGCTCTAATTTGGGACCAGATAAAATCTCTTATATCCGGGTTATACTGTATTTGCTTGTAATTTCAAGGTGTTTCCATTATTTTGTCCACCCAACAGGTATAAATGTCTTGGAACGTAAGTGTTAAATGTACAAGGATTAGGTTTTTCTAGGTAATTCTGGAAAGAAGCAGTTTTTGTAGTAATGCTTAATCGAATGCTATATGCCACTCAAAATACAGGTTACAAGAGATTAAACAAATGAAATAAAATCTGTTCATTTATGATTGCTTCTAATTTACTAAATCTTCTGAAGAGTGGATTTAATTCCACAAAACTCAGAGTAGAGACTGACAAGAGATTTTAATATATATATATATATATATATATATATATATATAGGATAGGCATGGCTGGAATAATATTCCGTATCCTAAGAAACACTATTAAAAGAAGTGTTCAATACAAAGTAGAGCTAATATTTATTCAGAAATTATAACATGAATACATTATATCACTACAAAAATAGCTATTTTGTTTTGACATGTCCTATCAAAGGTATGTCAATACCAGATAGCTACTTTTATAGTGATATTATAAGATATTCATATTATTATATATATATATATATATATACACACACAGAGTCAACATGTTAAATGAATATGACCATCACCAACAAAAACTGTTTTAATGTTATAAGAAGGATTCTTGAAGCCAGCAAGTGACTTGCAAAACTTATTGCAATTGTGGCAAATGAAGCTCTTGTGCCTAGTCTGTTTAGGTTTTCATGCAATGCAAGACTGGAGTGGATACTACAGGTTAAGTTATTTCAAGCATAGTAATAATTATAATTTGTGAAAGGTCTGTCACTATGTCACTTCTTGTGGCTAACAAAACTTGCATTGAAGAGATATCTTCTATTTATCCCACAAAAATTACTGGATCAATTATTTCCCCTTTCCTTTCCTATCTAACTTTGCCTAACTCATTGCATATTCTTGAGAGACGTTACTGCTTTCATGAATTGTGTGTCTTCACTTGTTTCCATCACAAGCAGCAGCTCTCCATTAAGGATCTTTTATATGGAAGACTACAAGAGATTCTCTTAAACAGCCATTGATGAGTGTCCTTGATTTATGTTTGCAGGTTATTTAAAACTAGATTTTTTTTTTTTTTAAAATCATTTCACCCCAAGCAAGGCAGTTTTACTGCCACTGTTGTACAGGGGGTTACATAGGGGAAAGTGATGAGAAAGAGGGGTTAGTTATAGGGGATGTCAGGAGGAGGGTAATAGACGGATGAGAATACCAGTGTAATGGAGGTGGAGAAGAGAGTTTGAGAGAAAGGGTGAGAGTTAGTGAAATAGATGACTATTGACCTTACATTTAAATTCCTGGAGATTGTAGCTATCGAGGAAGCAAGTATACAGAAGGGAATTCCACAGGTGGGAAGTATGAGAAAAGCTATTTGAATAGAAATTGTGGTTACATTTTATCAGTTTCACTGTAAAAGGGTGGGACCTAATTGCTAGTCTAGTAGCTCATGTAAATTCATACCTAGAGGGCACCAGTGAGCTTGCGTAAGAATAATTATTTTCCAAATGAATATTGTATTCGAGCACAAGTATAAATTATGAAACACCAACTGCCTTTTTATACAAATTGTAACAAACTGAGATTTTAGGATTGTTCCAAGAAAAAACCACACAGAAATAGATGTTAAACTTATATTTTGTCATAAAGGCCTTTACAGAATAAAAATAAAATTAAAAAAACCTGAATTTTGGGAGGGTTATTCATAATTTCAGTTTCAATGTATAAAATTGAGATGGGAAAAATAAAAATTTATAGATAGATATTTTCAAATGAATGAGAAAAACTAATATTATTTAATCAATGTAGTTTTCATGTAAGTGAAAAATTATTTTTTATGATGTGGTTAAACAAAGTTGAATTTCTGCATGAACAAAACTACAGAGATGTGTTATACGAATTCAACATCATAAAAATAATTCACACTATATATATATATATATAACATTTTGGCAGCATCTTTTCTTTTAAACAAGTTGCATTAAACGATAGAGACAAGTCATTTTCTTTTGAATTTTTTCACATTTTCTGATTAAACTATTTCTGAATTATATTTGTATAAAAATTGTCCAAAGGTTTTCCTAGTACTTACGAACGTTCGTCATCAAGGACTATATTACAGTTTAAAAATCAAATATTGCCTTGTAGCAGGAAAAGTGTTACAATATTCTAAGAGAAAATAAACGTTATGAAAAATTTTTAAATTCAAAGGCAGTAATAATGTAAACAACATGCACACATGAAGATATGTGCTTATGTAAATGCATGAATTATATGGAATACTTGGTTGTTAAAGATTTTTAATGCAGTAAAATGTTAAAGAATTTGAACTTCGAAGGAAATAATGTAAATTATCAAATTACTCAGAAGCAAAGAATTATTTACATGTTTAAATTTACACTATAATTACATCAGCCTGAAACTAAGTGTCCATCACAAAGCAACTAATAAAAATTAAAATTTTCTATTCTCACCATAATATAATCCAGAATAATCATAAGATTCTATTTAAGCATATTCAGAATTTGTAGGCCCATAGTATTTATATAAATACATTGAAAATACTTTTAAGCTCTTTGAATACACTATTTTATATTTAATATGAAACAAAAAGCTCCTAAAATATTTGAGTAGAAGAGTGGAGCATTCTGGCAAATCCAAGTGTGAGGTAAGAGTATGGGGTTCAGTTTTTCCAGATATATGGGAAAAATAATAGCTAACTAGACCTGAAATGCTTCAGATTGTTGTAGCCAGGAAAGCATCCTCCTGAGATTCTAATCTTGAAAAGCTATCAAAATGAAACTTACTCATTAATAAAAGGATACAAAGGAAATGAGGGAGTACATGGTGAGACAGTCTCTTAGTTGGGAGGGTTAGTGTTGGGGAAACTTGGTTGAACATTTTCCATGGATATAACACACATGCACCACCACAGACTTAGAATTTATTTGCCACAACTAATTGACACAAGGAATATATGGAAATCTTGAGGAATGTAAAGATTATATAAACCCAAAAGGGATCTTTTACAAAACTATGCATTTTCTACTCACCATAATGAGCAAAAAAAAAAAAAAAAAAAAAAAAAAAAAGGGAAAGTAAACTGCTTTAATCCAGAGATCAACAATAAATCCATGTCTTTACCATCATAAATCTATTAGAATCTGGAATATTAGTAACAAAATGATAAAATCAAATAAGAAAAAGGTACTAAATCAAGTCTGAGATTATATATATATATATATATATATATATATATATATATAATTCTTAAATCTCCAGCATTTCCCTCCTTTCATTCTTGTGTAGCTGCAACAAGAATTAATTTTTGTTTAATGAAGTCCTAATAGGATGAAACGTCAAGTTAAAACTTTTTTGTGATTGATCTGACTAAAATTGTTCTTGATATATAAAAATTGTTGAGTATGTATGTGTTTCTACCAATACAGAACATTTGAAGAACATGAGTAACTTAGTAACTAATTTTTATTTTTTTGACACTGTCAGGAGATATTCCCACACCTTTCATACAATATTAAAAAAAGAAAGTCTGGTTCAAAGAAAGCTTAACAGGAAAGGTCATGGGTCAAATCATGAAACCAGTTTCTTATTTGGAGAACATGTGCAGTTAAACATACACCTTTAAAAATCTATATAGGTACTAAAAAAAAACAAACAAACAAAAAAAAACAAACAAACAAAAGCAAAACATATGTAGGTGTCTGCATAATGTGTGTGGGTGTGTGAATAAGAAGTCAAGCAGAAAATAAATTACCTAATCGCAGCTTTTTTAGAAACGTTAAAATTCAAATTTAAAACGGGCATTTGTAAGTATAGTCCAGTATAGAACAATGCATCTATCTCCTTGAATCCTGTTCATTTTTTTTATCTTTTCTTCAATACCCCCCCCCACACCCAGTATTTTTTTCTCAAAGTCACTCCTTGTGCACTAGTACGTTTTCATAAATTTTTAATCAGTTAAACCTAATTAAAAATGGCAAGATTGTAAATGCACTCAGTTTTACTCAAGAAATTCTTTTTATATTTTGATTTTCTTTATATAAAGTTTTTTCTCTAAATTCTTAAATTCAATTGTTTATTTTCATAGTTTACTAATATCCAGAAATATAATAGTCACGAAATGATTTTTAAAAACTCACAGAACACCAAAAAGTTAATATCACATTTATATGAATAAGTATCTAATCAGTTAAGTGCCATACATGATACACACTTGGGCAATCATGTCTTGAAAAAGATATGACTGACTGGGCAGAAGATTATCCCACAGTAGATTGCCATTACTTTCTGTAGTAGACTGGTTACCAGCCAAGGCTACAGAGCCTAATCAGTCCCGTTATTTGACTCATAGCTAGAGGGGGAAGAGATGTATTATATTATTAAGTAGTAATTAGTGAGGGATCAGTTTATTACTACATAATAGAAAACCGATCCCCCACTTTATACCCAGTAGATGTTTCAATTGTTTCCAACTATTATATTCAATCAGTCAATTAAGTGCCATACACAATACATGCTTTGGGCAATCATGTCTTGAAAGAGACATGACTCACTGGGCAGAAGATTATCCCACAGTAGGTTGCCATTGCTTTCTGCGGTAATACACATTTAATACACATTTTAAAAACATTTTTCTGATGTGATTTGCCCAGTCTAATTTATCTGCCTTTGAGTATAGAAATAATTTGTGTTATATCATATTTTCTTGTATATTACAACTTGAGTATAATACAATCCTTTGTTTCAGAAGCTAAAAGGAAGGAATAAATCATATCCTCAAATATAATATACAGCCTTATATAAATACTTTGTGAAAAATTCTACCACATTTACCCCTAAAATCTCAATTTCATATAAGTATTTCAATTTTTTTTTTTTTTAAAAATTTAATAGAAATAAACTGGATATTTAGCCATTGCATGGCTTTTATTTCCATTTCAAGTTATTTTGGGAAAAGATACTAACCAGATACACTCAATACATTTCAAGGTGTAAATCTATTATACTTTTGTTTCATATGATTATATTTCTATATATTAGAGAGCATATATTTGGCCTTGCTCTCTCTCTCAAATGGAATGACTATATTGAATCCATAGATGTATCTACTGCTAAAAGATTAGTTTAGTGTCGGGCCAGGAAGTTTTTTTGCACATTTATAAATCTACTATTCATCCATACGCTGAATACTGTTGTCATATCTGGTCGGATGATCCTGCTATTCATATTTAGGTTCAAAAAATTCCAAAAGGAAGATCAGCAATATAATCAATCCTGACCTGGCAGCCCATCATCAGTCACTTTCTCACCAATATGATGTGGTTTACCTTTGTTTTTTCTACAAGTATTTTCATGCCAACTACACTGACAGGCATTTTTTCCTGCTTTCCCAACTGCATGTATTTATAATGACAAGAAAGATGAGGATAATAGTCTGTATATTCTTAATGTAAATAATCTTTGTTGCTGTTTCTAGTCAGCTACTTCTGCTATTCATTTTGAGGTTTTCAACAAAATTCAAAGGAAGATCTGCAATATAATCAATCCTGACCTGGCAGCTTGCCTTTAGTCACTTTCTCACATGATGTGATTCCCCTCTTTTATTTTTTTTATTTAAATATTTCCATGGCAACTGCACTGACGAGCTTTTACCCCTAATTTGCTGACCCCATGTATTTACAAGCTTGACAAGATTGGTATCTAGGTCCCACGTTTTTTTTTGTTTTTTTTACTATCAAAATAGTTAAATATAACCGCCTTTTCTACTCTAAGTTTCCTCGTATTTCCCCATTTGTGGAACTTCCATTTGTTTGCTTCTCTAATAGCTACCATCTCCAAAAGTTTAAATGCAGTGTCAGTTGCCATCTTCTATCTACTTGATCTTCAACATCCTTTTTCCTTCTCTCACTGTAACCCTCCTGCACACCAATGGTATTTTTGCCTTGCATTGGGTAAAATGATTATTTAAAAAAAACTGAGTAAAGAAATGATTCTAAAATGTTCAGGAATTGGATTCTAAAATAAATGCTGATTCAGTATATAATCCAATAACATTGGCTAAAACAAAATCTTAAATAGTTTTAAAATAAACTGTGACATACTGTAATCAGATTCATATTAACACACAGATACACAAAAAAACGACTGCACTTGGAAAATGTACAGAAAGTGAAATCTGCAGAAGACATTCAATTTCTATCAGAGTTCCAAAATCCAAGAGATTTTCAGGTGCTGAAATGACTTACCACAAATGGAACATTTCAGAAAGCCTAACTACATAGCCTACATTAATTACTATATTAAGATAGGACCTAATAAAAGAATAGAATATCTATTGGTAAGTTTAAAACTAACACAAGTTGAGAATCCTTTATCTTAAGTTTCAAAATCCAAGAGTTTTTCAGGTGCTGACATGACTGGCCACAAACAGAACACTTCAGATATATCACTTCCATAGCCTACATATATTACTATATTAAGATAGGATGTAATAAAAGAATGGAAAATCTCTTAATAGGTTTAAAATTCTGAATCAGATTGAGTATCCTTTGTCTGAAGTTCTACAAAGAAAGATTTTTTTTAGGTGCTGACATGAGCTTTCTGAAAGGTTCAATTTGTGGCAAGTCAACTATATAGCCTGCATTAATTACTATATTAACATGGGACGTAATAAAAGAATGGAAAATCTTAATAGGTTTAAATTATAAATCAGGTTAAGTACCCTTTCTCTGAAGTTCCACAATATGTAAATTTGTTTTAGGTGCTGACATGACCTGCCACAAAAGGAACATTTCAGGAATCCCAGCTACACGAAATACACTAATTACTATATTAAGGTAGGACGTAATAAAAGAATGGAAAATCTATTTGTCAGTATAAAATTCTAATACAGGTTGAGAATCATTTATCTGAAGTTCCAAAATCCAAAATCTTTTCAGGTGCAGACATAACTTGCCACAAATGGAACATTTCAGAGAGCAACATGGCTACCTGTAGTATGATTGTGTTGCAACATTACAAATAAAATACTGACTTCCCCCCATTTTCATTACATTTAATGCCAATCAGAATCCATGTTTTGTTTTTATACAACTACTGTACTTGCATATTATAAAATTTTAATCAAATCACAAAATCATTAGTAGATACTGGTAGCTTAGCAATTTTTCCTTCTAACACTCAGTGATGTCATCAATTATGTACCCCCCATCCTCTTCTAGTTTGCCCCCCACACCTGATGTAGAAGTAGTGTTTGGTGTTATATATTTTTTCTAAATAATGATCATATTTTTTTGTACATGTACAGAAAGTACATAACATTTTTATGTGAAATCATATGAGCATCACATGACTAGTCTCTGTATCTGTGCACAAAATTTATTACATTTTATATAAAACTACCTCCAAAATATATGTACAAGTTGTGTTATGAAATGTAATGGGATATCGTGTTTATGCTTCCCTATTTTATAGGTGCTAGATAAAAATTAAATGGATTGTATTGCAAAGTCAAAAAATAATCTGAAAACCTGAAGCAATTCCATTTCTAAGAATTTCAGATAAAGAATTCTCAATTTGTATGCAAATTGCATTGCTGTTCAATTGACCTTCAGAATCAAAATAAAATCATGAATTTTCATCATTTCAAGTTAAGAAAGAAAAAAAAACGTTTCATGTAAATTAAAATTCTTTTTTCACATTTTTAAATTGTAATGAATACATCGTTAGGTTGTTATATGGTAAGTATAAATGAAAAAAAAAACTTGCTAAACCAGTTTTTGTTAACCCTGAAGAGGTCAGATACTCCCACTTGTGTGAATTGTAAACTTACTACAGTCTGAGTAGATATTTTTATGACCCAAATGAGTAAAAGTTTAAAATATGGGAAGATCTATATTCTACACCAGAAGAATATAGTGTGTGAGTAAGTATATGTAAAAATGATAAAGTATATTTTTATTTGTGCAATGAAAATTCATTAAGTTTGATCTGTTTGTGTTTAATATTGCTATGTGGACATTTATTTATATATATATATATATATATATATATATATATATATATATATATAAATATATAA